>JAUBNQ010000008.1:15369480-15382218 GCA_032353495.1 Ctenopoma kingsleyae | reverse complement strand
CAGATGACTTCCATATATAGTGTGTGATATGTTGAAAACATAAAGTGGGAATGATAAGTATACTTGAGTATGTAAATTGTGATCAGCATTTTCTTTGAGTACAACGAGAAACTTTAAAGAAGCCAGCGGCAACAGAACTTAGAATAGGACAGAAAGCATTCTCATTTTTAAGCTGTTGTGTGGGCTAATTGATGAACCAAGTGTCATATGACAGTTCACATAACCCAAAATGTGTATGGAAAATGCAGGAATTCAAATAAGTGAACATAAAGCAAGAGTCTAAAGAAGAATATAATGAGTAGCATTTAGACAAACATGCAGGCCTACAGTAGCACCGCTGTCTGTACCCTCCTATTACCTGAGTGCTCATCATTACACTCAATAAAGCAATTTTACAGTCTATTTTCTCTATGAGGAAACAACACGGGGTGCAGCGCTCCTCGCCTTTTGAGTCCCTTAGCAGTGTTTGACCTGCACTAAGCTACAGTATATGGAGCAATAGAGGCCTCATAAAAGGCTCCTCTGAGAAAATTTATACAGCTCACTGCTTACTGATAACAATCAAATCAACAATCAACACTGTGCACTTTAAATGTAGGTCCATGGTTGATATTCATGAGAGTACTTTTAATAAGTAATACACTTAAAAATGTCAGAAGATAAGAGATGCCAACAGTTTAAAAACACTTGTCATTTTAACTGTTAAAACAGTTTATTATAGAATACAGCAGCTGTACTTTAGGCTTAGGTGCTGCATCGACAATTTTGGATTGTTGAAGGGATTTCAAGGAAGTTGTGTGTAATAAAGTCACACCTACCTTCTATGATGTCAGTATTGTAAAGTTCTGCATAGTTCACATGGTCCTAAACAATCCATTACTTGTGTACAATTAGAAAAACAATGTACTAGTAATATTAATTTTATAGTTTTTCTATAGATAGACAATCCATCGTGGTAGTTTAGGAATCAGTTTACTTGTTATCTTTCCGCTTTATGATTCACGTATTTTAACTGATATGTTTTTACAATATCTGCTTTAAATTCCAAAGCACAAAGCATGTTGTCCATCATTTCAGGAGGATCTCAGCAAGTAGATCACTATTAGAAATTGCTAGAGTAAATCATTACAAATCGAGATGCAACAAGCACCACATGTTATGTTCACCAACTCATTGTCATTGTGGTTTTGTTGTTCTAATTAAAAGATACGGTTCCATGGATGGGGGAACAAGGCGGAAGAATGCAACACGTGAGACAACAAGCACGCTGAAGGCCTGGCTACAGGAACACAGGAAGAACCCGTACCCAACAAAAGGCGAGAAGATCATGCTGGCCATCATTACCAAGATGACGCTGACACAAGTCTCCACATGGTTTGCCAACGCCAGGAGGAGGCTCAAGAAAGAGAACAAGATGACATGGCCGCCCAGAAACAAGGGCTCAGAGGAGAAGAGATATGATGACGACGAGGATGGGTCTCAGGAAGAGCAGATAAAAAGCGAGAACAATGAGGATGGTCAGTTTCAAAATGTCTTGTTGCTGTGTAAAAATAAAGAATAACTGTGATGTTGTATTCTTAAATGTTGGGCTGAGGTGTATTTAGTCTGAAAAGTTAGTATGAAAAACTGTTGATTCTTTTATAGATAGTGGATTAAATGCACTCTGAGGTATGATGGCGATGATGACAATGATAATGACATGAGCTAATAATGAGGAGGAAAGTGAAGGCTTACAGTACTTCAATGATTAAATACTACAGACTGGGAAGAACATTGGGAAATGAAAAGAGAATAAGGAACTTGTTTGTCAAAGTTTGTCACATTATTTTTAGGGCTATGAGTGATTTTCTAAAATTGTACTAGTGAGCCATACTGTCATAATTGGTGCAAAAACGATGCATTGTGATAATAGAAAAATGGCAATGGAGCCTTACAATTTGTCAAATGAACTATTTTATTTAAAATCTTGCTTATTTATATTTATATCTAGACACTTAAATAATTACATGACACCTTACACATGTCAAATTGAACTTATCAGCAGTATCAATTGTTCAAAGTTTCTGTACAGGCCTATTACAAGAAACTTGTAACTATAGAACAGTAGTGTCTGCAGTGGCCTTGGTTTAGTTTAATACATGCAGGGACAAGCTGGAGTGTCAAGCCACTTAAACTTTTCAGTAAAAACACTGGCTTCTTCAAACCGATTAAAATAACACTGATTTATGAAACACAAGAACCTGCTCTTGGTCATGACTGTGATTTTACAAGTGTGAGTGCAGGTGTAATGTTTGATTCCAGAGTAGATGGCTTAGCTAATCTTATGGCAAAATATATATTTCACTGACATGTCCGTGTATACTTTATGTACTCTGGTTTCCCCAGAGACCAGAAGTCGAGCTGATAAGGACCTCCAGCTGAGCGACTTGGACGACTTCGACACCCTGGAGTCTGAGAGTTCGGAGTGTGAGCTGAAGCACCGATACCACATGAACACACACATGTCGACAACAACCGACTGCCCCACCGATCACATCATAAAGGACGCATCTCTGAAACTCACCATCCCCGTTCCTCTCGGGGTGGAGCAGGACTTGAGCAAAGGCTGTCTCAAAACGAATCCGGAGGACTTCCAGTCGGACAGCAGACAGCAGGCAAAGGTCTGTTATAATCAGCAGCAGCAGCAGCAGCAGCAAGGGCACCAGATATTAGACGGTAAACCTCGGATCTGGTCTTTGGCACAGACCGCTACGTCTCTGAACCAGACTGAGTACCCGTCCTGTATGCTGAGGTGCCAGCCGCCGCCCTCCTCCCTCACCCCATCCCCCGTCGCTACCTCACCCGTGACCGGCCTGGACAACAGGCAGGACTCCCCGGTCACGACCCTGAGAAACTGGGTGGACGGGGTTTTCCATGACCCCTTGTTCAGGCACAGCACTTTGAGCCAGGCCCTGACCAACACCACCGTCTCTTGGACCACGAACACCAAAGGCGCCATTCTGGAGGCTGACAGGAGCGCGGTGGCCTTGGAGCAGCATCAAGACTCCTCCAAAGACAGTGCCATGAGTTTCCCCAAAAATATCAACAAACTGTTCTGCTCCTAACAAAAACAAATGACTCTTCTATTTCAAAAAGAGAGAGACTTTTTGTGACTGAAAGTCATTATGTTAATTCGTTTTTTAAAAGCAATGGTAAATATATGCTGTTACATTGGCGTTACACAAGTGAAATATCCGGATCTGTTTGGCTTATTTGATTCAACGCACGCACACAATTTATCGAAATGTATAACTAAAAGTTTACATATTGGGAAAAAAAGGCCTAACGTTTACAAGATTTCTGTTCTTTATTTTTTATTTTATTTACTAAGCGCATGCAAATGTAATTGAACATTATTTAGGTCTCAGCAGTTGAGTATCACTGTTAAAAGAAGAAGAAAAAAAATCTCACAAATGCACAGCTCTCCTAGGAAGTGGATGAGAGTGTTTCAACTTTGTTCACTGAAAATAAAAGCAGTCGGTTTCTGAAGAGCGCTTCGGATGTTGGGTTCGTGGTGAAAGTTGCTGTCCATGGTGCTGAATACTTTTTGCCTTTTTAAACGCAATCCACTGTTAAATCAAGCAGTTTTATCATTCCAATCTATTCTTAACGAGTTAAACAGGTGCAATATAACATCTTCAACTCCTCTTATTCTTCAGGAAAAAAAAAGACAAAGAACATTCACTCACACTTTAGTGACATCGAGAAAATGAGGCAGCTCAACTCTCGAGACAGAACAATATCAGTATCCAAGATCTGCCTCATTAATTCCCTCTAAACAGGCTGTAATTGGGATGCTCGCAGTCATATTTCATGTCAGGCTATTGATTTCCCCTCTCTGCTCTCTGATAATATTATCGAAACATCTCAACAACGTCCATGATGCAGCTGTCAAAAGGGTAAGTTATTCGCCATACGCCCATTAATGGGTTCAATACGGAGGCCTTGCGAAATAATTTGAAGTGAGGACTTTTCGTTTTGACACTAACCCCTCAATTTCCTAGAGATGAGGGCCCTATACAGAAAACAGCCCTGGTTGCTGGCTCTTCTTCGGAGAAGAGAAAGGACTTTACGGGAGAGGCGCTCACGTCGTCTAAAAGTGAAAAGGGCAAAGGAACTCGAATTAGTTGTTGTAGATAAAAGGGCAAAAAGAAAGGAGTCAAGGGTACTTGACAGTAATGGCGAAAGTGGCGATCTCGGGGGACTCTGTCTGTCCTGTGAGAGGAGGGAGGGAGGGCTTCAGTGATGAATTTTAATGGGAAAAGCACAAGCGATTGAGACCCCCACCCCACCCCGCGCCCCCTTAGAAGAAAGTGCTGTGCTGGACAAAGGGGATTTTCTTTATATCGGAGTAAGGGTGTATTTTTTGTGCTTTCTTACATCGGAAAACCTTGCCTGCAGCATTCTTAAAGCAAAGCTGACATGACCGCAAAGTAAAATTAAGGAAAGACACAAATTCTATCAGAGGACAGACATCTGACAGGTGCATGTAGGCTTTAAAAACGATTTTAAAGGTTTTGCTTGACG
The DNA here is from genome assembly GCA_032353495.1 of Ctenopoma kingsleyae. Classification (NCBI taxonomy): domain Eukaryota; kingdom Metazoa; phylum Chordata; class Actinopteri; order Anabantiformes; family Anabantidae; genus Ctenopoma; species Ctenopoma kingsleyae. The sequence goes on along the minus strand of JAUBNQ010000008.1, from coordinate 15,377,652 downwards.
TGAGTACAGCGTACATGCAAAAAAAGGCTGTATTTAATTTTTCATTGCTACTGATAGAAAAATTAGTACGAGAGTTAAAGTCTCCACTAATAAGACAATATAGGCTCAACATTTAATTAATTTAGCATGAAGCCAGAATTTATTAGACCTCCGAGCCAAGTGGCTTTTTATTTGAGAGAAAGAGGCATGGGGGAGACACGCAAGCAGGGAGCGAGAGAGAGAGAGAGAGACAGAGAGAGAGAGAAGTCAGCTATAACTAAATCATTCAGCCGTGGCAAATACGAACACACAGAGGGAGCGAGATGGTAAATTAACAGGAGCTTTTTACATAGAGACCAAATAAAACTGTAATCAGCGACGCGTTACTTTTCATTAAGCGGGTTTGACAGCAGCATATTCAGCCACTCCGACACAGGAGCAGGGTCCGGGCTGAAATAAACTGCTCTCAAACTGAGAGTCATAAGATAATTCCTTAAGCTCCATTAACAACTCTTAGCCGCAGGAAATGGGCTCCCCCTGAAAACATCTCCAAATCTAAAAGCTTTATCGACCTGGCAAACCTCTGCTGATGGCTTCTCTTTTTTTTTTTCACCCGCTTCTTGCCCCTTTCTCTTTCCCTCTCACTCTCTCTCTTTCTCACTCTCTCCCTCACCCCCTCCCCTTTTTCTTTTTTCAAGTTAAGGGACAGAAACGTCCAACTGAGGTAATAGACTTTGACACAACACATTAAATGGGAAATGAGAAAAGGGAGAAGAAAGGGCACTCTTAAACGGCTTTTAAACGTTACCAATTAGAGGTTTAAAACTTGAATAAGATGTAGGCCTTTGGCATGTGCCTGACTGATGGGACATTTCACCAAATACTTTCCCCATTTGGTAAAAGCAGCACCTAACTGAGTGCAGTATGTAGTTCTTCTGTGAGGTAGGAGTTAAGGGAGCTTTAGCTCACTTTCTGGAAAAATGTCCACCTGTCTTGTGCAGCAGGACTGTCTCCAGTCTCCTTTTTTTCTGTCACAGTTCTTCAAAATATACCCTAAAAGTAATAGAAGTTCTTACTGTATCTTGAAACAAACATCTTTTCACACACATGCTGTGTTTATGGTGGTAGGCCCACAAAAGCTCACTGAAACCAGAACAATCAGCAGCACAGAGACTCCCTAGAGAGAAAGCGAGAGCCTGGGTCAGGTTAATACCACTGTGACCCTGAGCCATAAATATATTTACACATCATTACACATCAACATACACACACTCAAACTGAACAGCAGAATCACACTGAAACACATTACCACACACATGAGCACGCGTCAGGCTTAATTGAATATTTAATCTATTCACTGACTAACATTAATATCAGGAGAATAGCAGTAATGTGATCACAGCTTAAATGAAAATATGAAGCATGACCACACACAAAGAGTCGGGGTGAGACACCACACAGACACACACACAGACACACACACACACACACACAAAAGGCACAGTTGTTGTGGCCCCTTTTGAAGAATCAATGGAATGGCCTTTTATTCCAATTAAAATGAAGCACATTATTATTAGAAAAATATACATCCAGGACCACAATAACCAAAACAGCCTGTAGGTGTGTAAGCATATCCTTTCATTTTTTTTCTGAGGATTAAATTGCATCTAAATGTCAGATGATGTGAGTGCATGGCATGGTTGATCTTAGCAAATGAATATATTGATATACTGCAGACTAATACAACAACTACATCTGCACAGAAGTTTCTAGAGTCACGTAAAGTAAAGGAAAGCATACACACAAAAGTTGAAATTTGGATATTATGGCTTAACTAAGTTCCAGTTATGTGATAAGTGTGAAATTAATGAAGTTACTGTCATTTGAATAAGGTGTAAAATATAACCCCACTACTTTAAATGTCTCCTCTTATTCCTCTTCTGCTTGGAGATATGGTTTTTGTATGTGTGTGTAGCATGCATGTTTATGTGTGTCTGCGTGACTGTGTTTGTGTGAGAGATTGTGTGTATATTTTTGGCTGTATTCAGAGCCCAGCTGCCAAAAGAACATGTCCAGGATGTGCCTTTAGGCCCCAGTGACTGGCCCCTATCAGCCCCTTGCTGCCATCACCTCCCTGCACTTGCTCTGCAGGTCAAGAGGTTTTAGCCTTAGGGGTGTCGCTTTTCACCATCTCAATCCTCTCAGTCTGACTCCTTGAACTTTGAGTGTGTTTCCTAAATTTATAATCACTGATGTTATAGCTAAAAATGGTAGCCTGCTATTATTAATATGCTATAGTTTCACAAATTCTTAGATAAAATGGCAGCAAAATGTTCTCAACAGCTTTTTAAACCAGGCAAAAAATTGGCAAACGTATGTTGTTTTTTAGTTTGAAAGATTCCACTTTTAGAGTTCGGTTTACTAGGTTACCTTCCCTTTTGTACCAATTGTTGTAGAGGATATTATTTGCTGACCCTCTTGAAGTCCAAGGAAAGGTCAAGAAGGTCTAATCATGGGTCATCAAAACACACTTACACAACAACCAACTCTGTCAGACAACTTGGACTGAGTTAAGCCCACCATCTAAACACTAAGATTCAATAGGCAGCTGGTGTGTTTAGTATGAGATTGAATTGTGATTTTTAATTTACAGTTCGGTATGATCCCAGTCTCTCCCAAGTTTATGAGATCTCTAATAGTAAAGTAGTAGCATTTAAAAAAATCATGACATTCAGCCAGTGTTTGGTTGCTGGGAATTAATAACAACCTAGATCTCCTGTACACTTTTCATACATATCTTTTGGTCAAACACATACTGATTAGTTATTTGGCAATAAAGTGTTTCCATAAGCTAGAAGCAGTAATTCTGAGTCAAATCCTGTTGCCCTAAGAGGTACGTAGGTGTGGATCAGATATATTGTAAGTGTATTATGATATCACCACAGTGTCTTGTAATCTTAATACATTTACTATGATTGCATAGTACAGAGCAGCATCTGTCAAATGTAACTAAAATTCATTGTTACGCACACAAGCTGCTCTTGAGTAAAATATTGCTACAGCTACACACAAGAAGGAAAAACACTACAAAATGACACATTGTTTTTTCACCTAGTACTGCTAAAGCCATGTAGAAGTAATTGCTAAAGGTCAAAAGAGACTGTGTTTTACCAACACATTTGTGTTTATCATTCAGGACAGATCAATACAGTATTGTTGTTTTAAAGAACAAAAGCCAGGGGAGACTTAACACTGACCTTTGCTTCCATTTTCCATTGTGTTCAGGAGGTCCAAGAAAACATACAAATGAGACCCTCAGGTTTCTCTAGAAACTAAAAAAGGTAATGGATACCTATTTATACAAAACATCTTCTTCAAAAAATAATTTTTTCTCATCTCTCATTCTATACTCTTCTAAAAATTACTAGACCATTTACATTCCACTTGTCAGAGCCAAAGAGCCAATCTGATAGCAATGTGCAACTTGTAGCATTAGCATTATCAAGCAATTATTACAAAATTTATTTATATTACAGTTTAGATATTTGATTTACAGTGTTTTGTGCAAAGCTGCAAATTATACTCAATCATTCTGGAATACCTTTTTTTGAACCTCTGACTGAAACGGTTTCTTTTAGCTCCTACCTCCCCTGCCGGTGAGAAGAGCTATGACTGAAACATACAGGCACTGAGCAACAGATGTACTGTAAATGTACTATAACTGTTCTTTCCCCAACTCCAGTGACCAAATAAATAAACTGTAGTGTTACAATTTCATGTAGTTTTACTTTTGAAATCCAGCCAAGCCAAGTTGGAATTGCATATTGCATCAACATTCTTGTTTACTAATTGGTAGTCATGTTTTTATTGGAGTTGCTTTTCACATTCCTATTCTTTTTTTGTGAAACAGTTATGAGTCTTGTTAGACGGTTTGCCAATTAGTTTTTCATTAAATTAACTGCATTGTTTTATCTGTCTTGTTTGAATGTGAGGATTCTCCCTTTAAGTGCTGCAGTGACCTTTTGGGTCTCATTATAAATAAAGGTTTCTGCATTGGCACTTCAATTATCTGAAAATAGTGTACTGGTGTCATCTGAATCAGTGTAATGTAGAAACAACTGTTTAAATGAAGAATGTTAACAGTCTTATGGAAGCTAAGAAACTCCTGCTGCCATAAGGTTTAGGTACAGCAAAGTATGCACTATTTACTACCCCAATTGTAAGGTGACAGTGTGGTAAAATTTCTATTAGCTTAGTAGGAAGGATTTTCCAATGCAATCTTTTGGAGCTTCTGTATTTACTGGATATCTTTGTAGGCATGAGGTATCAACATCATCTGCAGGTGAGCATAAACTAGTTCTGCTGCAATGTTGCAAATATACATCACATGTAAAATAGCAATGTCAAAGCCTCATGTATACATGAGAGGGCAAAGACTGTTCTGTACTATGATCATGAACAAGTGCAGCTTTAGAGTCATGCATGAAAATTTGCTGTTGCTATTGCACTAGCAACAAAAAAACATCTAACATTTCAACAAATACCCTTGGATGGCTTTCCACCAAGAATGAGAATTTCATAGAATATATGGTATATCTCAAAGTGCTGTGCAGCAGTGAGAATGAAGGCAAAGAGGTTCCAAAATAGCACCTCTAACAAGTCCCGCAGAGACAGGAGAGGAGACACCTTTGTGGGCCCATTGCTCCTGGGCTACAACATGTAGTGTGACGACTCAGTAACTCCAACAGGTCGACTTTAGACTATTTGGAGAGTTTTGAGAGACAGCCCGGCCAACTGTGAGGATGTGCTCTGACGCGCTAGGTGATTCTCCGCCTGCCATGTGTCTCAATCAAGTCTAATGTCTAATTCCAGGCTACTCTATCTTTTCTTTCTATTTGATCTCGCCTCTGCTCAGGTGGAAGAAGGGGGATTCATTTTCCCTCCAAATTGTGATGAGTCAGCCAAGCGATGTGCTTTCCACCTTCTTCAGAAATAACTGTTTGACTACCTACAAGCTGTTCTATCTCTTGACAATCCAGAGGGAGAAGAGAGATACAGTGTCTTTGTTTACAGGCTTGTAACTGCACTGCACTGGTTGTGACTGAGTTTACAGTGTCAGGCTAACTGGGACTTTACAAAGGACAAGTCTCTCTGTATATCTTTTTAGAGTAATATTTTGTCAGTCAACAGGTGGTCATTATGCTTATAGAAAACATAATTGGGTTGCAGTTACATTCCCATAAGAATGTCACATACTTTTTAGGAGAGCGCAGAGTCCCAAATATTTTCTTCTACTGACATGTGACATGTTTTGCGACCCTGCACTTTCCAAATTACAACCCATTTGCATTTTCTATAAGCATAATGACCATATTTTTACAGTTAACATAAACGACAAGTCACAAATAGGTTGCTGCTTCCAACATCAGTAAATGTACACAAGCAACATACTTTTGTCCACCAAGATATCCAATCTACAACATCTCGTTTTGACTTGACAACAAAAATATTCGATCTTGCAGTACAACATCCAGATGCTCAGTGCTGTGAGTTGCGTGTGCGTTCAGATACTCACAGCACTGAGTGCAGGGAAAGACTGCTGGTTGGCCTAATAGAGAACAATCAAACAGTAATTTCAGACAAAACATCTGTAATTTAAACCGAAACACAATCTTTCTCTAACCCTAACCAAAGTTCTTGCCTAAGCCCAACCTTTATCCACCTCAATTAATAAATATATTGCTTCATTCACTGAAAAACAACATTGCATCATGCCATAGTTATTATATAATTGCAGTTTAGTTGCATATGAACGTTATTTTCAGGAGACAGGGTTGCTGTTGAAGTGTCAACATAGCAGCAGTTAATAAAAGAATTTGCTCCACTGAGACAATTGAAGTGGAATAGAGAAACCTGAAAGTAGAATACCTAGGAGCATTTGTTTAAATATACGTGGAGAGGTCATAAAAGTGATTTGCTGTTTCATCATTTTCATTTGTTTCATTTTCATGTTTTCCTTGAATTGCTAAATTTTTCAGATTTAAAATAGAGAAATACATGCTTTAGGAAGCACAGTGGTATGGTTGTTAGCACTATCACATTACAGCTAAAAGAACCTGAGTTCAAATCCATTGGTCAGCCAGGTGCCTTTTTGTGTGTAGCTTGTATATTCTCCCCATGCCTGTGTGGGTTTTCTTCAGGTACTCCAGCAAGGTCAACTCCTCCCCCATTCCAAAGATGTGCAGTTCGCTTAGGGTTAATTGGTGACTCCAATTTGCCCATAGGTGTGAATGGTTGTTTGTCAGTCCCGTCATAGACTTGGCGACCTGTCCAGGGTGTACACTGCACAATAACAGCTTGGATCGACTCCAGCACACCCTTAGCCCTTAACAGGGTCCCTTAACACAATCATAACACCCATAATACAAGTGGTTAAGATGATGGAGAGTTGGAAAGTGTGCTTTATGTATCTCATTAAGATTTGCTTTATACTAGTTGCAATACTTGGGACGTGTAGAATAAAGTCAGATAGTAGAAATAAAAGCACATCATCATCACCCACAGATAATGATGCAAATCCACACAACAAGTAAGGATGGGTGTGTGGGTTGGTACTTTGTTTATAAATGAATCAGTGACTGAGTTTTGAAAATTGTTCGTTTGACGTTATATTAGGAAACTTTCCTGCTTTTAAGTAAGCCCACGGTTTTAAGGAAAAGACTGAAGTAAGGAGGTTTTCAGACCACAGCAGCAGAAGTCAGTTTTTCCCTGGCTCTGCTCTGGGGTGTTGAGATTCGTCCTTGCATAAGCATTATGTGGGACTGGTACAGTGGCTGCGGCTGACTGACCTGTCTGCTCATTAAGGCACTAGCGAGCCCATTTGGCCTGCTCCTGTAATGGGAGCCTGTACTGTGTCAGAAACACTTATTTGCTCCACAGCCATCACAGAACATTAACATTCACGACAGCCAGTCACATGAGGAAGGGCAGGGGGGGTCAGAAGGGTGTCTAAGAAGGTCTGCTCACTGCCCCAACCTAGTCACACACATACACCTATGCACTCACACACACAGGGCCTTCAGGCATGTCACACACATACTGTAGATCTGCATATCATAGATGCACATATACATAGACATTCTACTCACCCTACAAATACAGCTAAAGACACACAGCTGCAGCATATGAAAGCTCTTAGATAATATATATAAACACTACTATGCATGTGCGCACGCACACACACACACACACACACACACACACACACACACACACACACACTTAAACGTTTTCTTTCTCTTAACACACTCCATCGGAGATCACATGCTCTCTCTCATTCACACACACACACACACACATACCCTTCAAAACCTTGCGTTCTCTCACACACTTAAGGAAACATGCAATCAGCCCTATAAGTAAAGGTCACATTTGCAATGCAGGTGACTCAAGCAGAAGGCAGCAGGTAATTGGCTGACGGGACGGGTGTGCTAATACCTCGCGTCTGAAAGACAATGTGATGGATGGGAAATGCTTGGCATTGGGGTAATTAGATGTGTTTGGAGGAGACTAGACCAGGCCAGGGCCTTCACTTATGGTGAGTGGAAGTGTGCAGAGGGAGGAAGGGGAGGGCAGCTAAAGAGACAGTGTTAAGGTTGAGCAACAAGGGTCACTCAAGGCTTCCACTAAATATATGAGACAAAAATAGAGAGAGGAAGATAAAGTAATTTTAAACATGATGTACAAGTGATATTTAAGATAACACAGTGGATTTTATTGTTATTGAGACGCTACTGCACAATAAAACAGAGGATTAGCTGTGATCTGCTGTAGAAGTGCAGCTGAAATTAAGCATCACAGAAGAGACAAAAATAACATATAATACAGTAGCTCATACAAATGCTTTTGTGGCATTTCTCTGAGCACTGTGAGAAATGAAGCAGGACGTGTTAAGAAAATATGAAAATGTTTTACGTTAATACTGTATTTGATTTGTTTTGTTGATAAGTGTGGAAAAGAAGAGAGAGCACACACAATAAAGGAGAGAAAAGATAAGTGCAAAACGCTCTAATTGAAGTGGGCCAGCTGTGGTGGGGTGAAACCCTTTAAGACACATGCATTATTTACATAGTGTGTGTAGATGTGTAGGCGTGTGTGTGTGTGTGTGTGTGTGTGTGTGTGTGTGTGTGTGTG
>JAUBNQ010000008.1:15322757-15363561 GCA_032353495.1 Ctenopoma kingsleyae | reverse complement strand
TGTGTGTGTGTGTGTGTGTGTGTGTGTGTGTGTGTGTGTGTGTGTGTGTGTAAGCATACTGAAACATGCAGGAAGAAAGTAAGGTAGACAGTCTGCCACTCAGTGAAACAGATAATTAACTGATGTACAGCAGAGAGGTGGTTTATTTTTTTATTTTAACAGATTCCATGGGCAGGGAGGATCCTGTCATTGTATTTGTCAGGCGATGGAAATGACACTTCAGGAGAGATGGGCAGAGAGGAAAAAGAATGTTGATGCCAAGTCACAAAGTCTCTAGTGAGTACTACCCGGACATACAGTGTGTGTGTGTGTGCTTCTGTGTATGCATGTGTGTGTGTGTGTGTGTGTGTGTGTGGAAAGGGGTGGGGGGTTCAAACTCCCCGGAACAAGCCAGCAGAGCCTGAACGTTTGGCACTTGCAGTTCATGTGTTAAATGTGGGCATGGTTGTCAGCGTGTATAGAGGTGTGTTGAACTTGCTTAGCATGTCCCATGGACACTTGCACACTTTGTATACTTTCACACAGCATGTCTGGGTTATGGACACACACTTGTCTCTCTAGCTGCTTCAGTGTGACTATATATAAGCAGACTAGGTTGTAAGTGGAGTCTGTAAGAGTCTGTGTGTGTGTTTGTATCTTGTTTCCAACTTTCAATATTGACTGAAATAAATAGATGTATAAACCTTTATACAACAATATAGGTTTTGTATAAGACAATAGACACACTTTTTACTTTAGAAAATCAAATGGAAACTTAAATCAATGAACGATAGTAAAAACATTTATAGCCATGCTAGAAAATGTGTTTTATGACTGCTAGTGTACAAACAGACAGGTGAGTAGTACTGACAGAGGTTTCCACAGAAGAGTCAGAGACTGTGAGAGTGTGAGCTAAAAATCATAGCCTGAAGCTAAAAGTGCTGTCAAGACATTCATTCCGACTTGTTTTTGGTCTTCAAATAGACAGACATAGATTTGCGCCATTCACATTTTTTTTTCAAGATGTGATGAAAGATTGTCATAACTGAGGTTTGGGGCCTTACTTGTAGTAAGAAAACTGTTGTCAAGAACAAGTTGATACTAGGAACAAGTTATTGGAATATCTGACCTGCATGACCTGTTTAGGTCTTCTTGAAATACTTCTTAACTGATATATCATAACTAATTGAAATGGGTTTGAAATGGGTTTTATGATCGGCACAATGTTGAAGTACTCCTTCTAGTTGAAGTACTAATGAATGTTTGGATTATTGTGCTCAAATCATCCACAAATCTTTACCTTTCTTCTCAGCTCACTGCATTGCTTTGGTGGTTGGTTTGGTTGGGAAATATTTGAAAATTCTGAGTAAAATCAGGCAAACAAATAAAAAAAAGTCTGTTATAGCATGAAGACATGTTGCTGGTGGTAGTAGTTTTGCTTTAATGTTTGCATTTCTGAACTTGCATCCATTTTTATACACTGACTAATAAAGGACGTATTTTTGTGTCTTTCTGTATTTTCTCTTCTTTTTGTACCCATAAGGCGTACTGCACCATAATTGTCTAAAGACTACGGTTTCCCATTTAGAAAAAAATCATGTTTCAAGAAGACAAAATTATGCCTTTGCTGTATGGTGTGAAAAACACATTTATTGTTCTTTCAGAGCCATTGATTAGAGTAACGTTTTGTACGATTATCACTTTGAACATTTTCTGTTTATACATGTGTACATTTTGTAAATATGAACTTAATGCCTACCATTGCTGTAGTAGTTAACCCTGAATACTTGCTTAATTGTTTAGTTTGTGGTTTGAAACAGGTGAAGTACTTCAATAAGGCTTCTCTAATGTTGGCTAAAAACTTGAGGTATGTTCATTGTAGCAAGTGTAACCACATCAAGGGAATCTTAAGTGCTTTCCAAAGTGTTTGGGGTTAGTTTGAGGTTACACTTTAAGTGCTTAAACTCCCTTACAATTTAGACACTATCTCATGTATGCATGAGCCAGAATCTCAAAACCACATACAGACACTGACCTGTCCATATGTCACAGTGGAACCTAAAATTGCATTTTTATGTTGTATATTAACAATGCACTAAACATAAAACTTTGAACTCCAGTAGCACAGCTTACCAGATCTTGAGAAATCTTGAGACAGTGAAAATAAGAAGAAACCTGCTGAAACGCTAATATTATTTAATGAGAATGTGAGATACATTTTAGTTTTATTTGTTAGTACTTGTGTAGATCAAGATGTTTTTAAAAAAGGACAACGGCAGGTTTACCTTGAGCCAATCTCTTCTAAGCTGTATGTGAAACAACAGTGACCTCTATGGTTTAAAAAGAGAACAGCAAAATTGAAAAAAGAAATTGAAGTTTGAGAACTTGAATTTCAGCCCATGAATGGGTTTCAGAGCTGAAGTGTCAAAATTGTTGTATTAAAAAATTATAGATAAAATTAAAGATTTGATGTCAGTGCCATTGTGCCAGTACCTCTGCCTACATGCAATGTACAAAATGTGTCTCTTTGTCTGGTCTGTCTATCTCTCTGTCAATCATTGTCTATGTGTGTGTGTGTGTGTGCGCATGTGACAGAGACACAGAGAGAAAGAGTGAGAGAAAATACCTGAATGTCAGACTGTCTATCTGTCACCACTGATACTAGGAGTTTGCTGGAGGGGAAACATCCAGATATTTCTGCTTGACCGTACAGCTGCCCAGCCAGAGACTGCCTCTTTTCCTGCATGGCCCCTCTGCGGACTGCTGTGCGTGTGTGCATGTGTGCGTCTGTTTATGTGTATGTGTGTGTGTATAAGTCAGACAAAGCAAGACAATGTGTGGCCAGTTGGACAGTGATTTTGGAATCTGTTTCACCCTCAGGTGACTGTCAAGCTGTCAGAAAAGCAGGTTTGTTCCAGCTCGAGATGTACCTCACCATGTTTATATTTGCAGTTATTTTCCCCTTTGAGTGCTAACATCTTGTTGACAACGCTGTACACACAGAGGGTGGACAGGTAAATAAGTCACACAACTCTCCTGATCTGCAAGAATACTTCAAGACGCAGGATTTGTAAGACAGTCAAGTAGCAAAAGTTTTTTTTTCTTTTCATCACAAAATACTTGAGCTGCTTCAGCAGCATAAAAAAAACAAATGCACAATTTGAAATAAACCAAATTCCTTTAATAGGGAAGGCTAGAGATCAAACACTCTAAATGAAGTGATTTCAGCAAAATCCTATGTCTGAATCCAGTTCACTGTGCTCAGATTGAAGCATGAGACCATGATCTGTATAAGCATTATATCTGAAGCATCCATGTGGTTTATCACTCCATAGATAATAATGAGCCTCTTAGTTTACTGTTGTGCACAAGACAATCTACTCTGCTCATTGTCTCCTCTCCCTGGGCGAGTGCACCCTGCTAATCGTTCCCCTGATCCCTCCAGCAACAAGGACAAAGTGATAAAGGGACTATTTCTCACAACACCTGATTACCTATTATGCTTTCATAACTATAGTCTAGCTTTCATATGACAAAGCAGCAAACAACAGTGACTAAATGTCAAATTCTGTAGTGGAAAAGCAACAAAGACTTTGCTTAAACACCAATCCAAAAATGTCCATTTTATGATCCAGGATTGTAATGAATAAAAGCATATAAGATTAGTTTGGGATTTTGTTGAAGCCTGTTATCAAAGAGGAACAACAATGGCGGCAAACGATGGGCCAGGCTTGTGTGAAAAAGAAAGTTTTTGTGCTTCGGTTTTCAAAGCCTTCCCTGAGAGTCACTTGGGAAAACAATCGCCCTGACACAGGTCCATTGTTTCAGGGCGGGTATAAATACAAGAGGCCTAATGTGTCTGTTGTTTGAGATTTCTGGCTCTCAGTACACATCACTTCCCAAAAGATAGGTGATCAAAGATAGAGACAACAGGATGCCAAAGAGATATCACAGAGAATATGAGGATTTACATCTGCACTCCTCATAAAACCAGACACTTTTACAATGGAGCTCTGATAGGCCCACAAGGACTGAGCAGAAATGTGTGTACAGTTTATGCATGTGTACAATGGAGCTCCAAATCAGAGAAACACCTATGGGAACCTCAACAGAAAAGGCAATATCAACATTTTCACACAAAGGATCAAATAGCAGAATAATGCTTTCAAAAATCTGTCTTGGATGGAAAAAATGCATGTGCACAATCCCACATAAGCACACAGACCCAAACTTGCACAAACACACAGCCAGACACATGCAATCACAGACCACGGAAGGGATAACAATATTTCCCCCTCTGCCAGATTAGACAAGATCAAATTATTCCCTTCTCTCTTGCCAGTTTTCTGCTGTTTAATGCCGGCTTTTCAAACAACACAAGGTTTATTGTGGGCAGCACAGAATGCAGCAGATTTCAAATTCCTGTCAAATGCGGTGTGACAGAATACAGTAGCTTTTCTCATATTCAGCAGGAGGAGGCCCACGTAGGCCACTTACACTGGCTGCAGCTAAGCTGTTTATGTCCCCCATTCAGTCGTTACACAGGCCAGCGAGTGTAAACACAACAGTATCTTTTTAATTGTGCTGTTTCAAGCCTCGCTTCTCTGTCGAATTAGAGAGCGGACCACTCTCTGTCTCTCCCCGAGTCTGGCAGATTAGAGCTCACGCTGTAAGGAAATGCCGGGGTGGCTCAGTTTGGGTTGTCACCGAATCAGCTTAAACTTTGCTCAGCAAGCATGGCGAAGAGTGATAACAACTGGACGCTTGTTTGCGGTATAGAGATGCAGCAGCAGGGGTGGCTGGGTGAGGGCTTGCTTGTGTGTGTATGTCCAGCAGACTTTTTTCTGATTGTTGTCCCCTTATTCATTAGAAAGCCAGAGATAAAGATAGGCAGAGTTAGAAAAAGGGACTGAGATGGACATTTTGTGTGTGTATACTGTATGCATAGTAAGTGTGTGAGACACATTGAGTAGGTAAGTGAAGATCCTTCCCTTGTATGAATTGGCATCATATACAAAGGAGAGATCTTCAGTGCGTACTGACCAATTACTCTTTCTGTTTGTAATATATTGTTATAACAAGTTTTATATACTCTTATCCAACTGTAAAGTGCCTTGAGATGATTATTTGGTGATTTGGCGCTATATAAATAAAACTGAATTGAATTGAACATAACATGGTTGTGACTAAATCAATGGATAGTGGGCAGCATGGACATGGGGAGGGTGTTGTAGACTTAGCATACTACCAGGCTAACAACAGCAATCCATTGTATATACAGTATGTACAGAAATTGCATAAACAAAGACGCAAACAATGAGTACTCTCTAGAGCTACATTTGAATGGCATACAATTGCATTTTGAATAGTTTGACTGAATTACATGTTTAGTTTTTTTCAGTTTGGTTCAGCTTTTTTCGGTGACTTCTTCATAAAGACAAACACAGACACTTGAGAAATCGGATAAATCTCATGAAGACTAAGTCAAACCCCAAATTTGTAAGTTGTCCTATGAAAATGAGATTTTCTTTCTCTGTTTAACTCTCCCGACCATTAAAAACTTCTCCAAGGTAGTTCACAATTCATTTTTTATTGCACCATGTGCTTTTGTAGAATGATCAGCTGGAGTTAAATTGGTTAGGACATGTAGGTTTTAAAATTTTAAGCGTTGTCTTTGAAAGATGGGGGCAGGCATATAACCCTTGTGGTTGAAATGAGGTCTGCACACACTGAAAGAATTAACCTTTTGTGTATTTAAGAGCTGTGGAGAAGAGACAGGAGAGTCTCTTCCTGTCACTTCTGGCATTCAGGAGAGAAGAGAGGAATGGGAATGAGTAAAGGAGAGAAGAACAGAAATGGGGGAGGAGAGGAATGTGAAAGCTCATAAATATTATAATGACAGTGGTTTAATTTTTTTATACCATAGTTATTTTACAATACGACCAGGCCTTGATAACTTGACATGAGAGTGACATGGTACTGAACATCACTAATGTAGAGGACCGTATGTGTGTGTGTGTACTATATAATCTTTACAAAGCCAACAAGGATTATTTTTGCAAAGAGGACAGTCTCCCTTGTCAATGAGCCATTAAGGTCCTTTGTGATTTCAATTCAGTTATGAGCTCTATGGATCAAAATGAAATCTGATTGAAGTTTGACCATGGTGTACAATACAGTCAACAATCAATAACCAAATTGGACCTCTTATTTTTGCGGGACAGGTGATGAGAGCCAACAACAGCTTAACAATGAAAAGGAGGTCTGAAGAACAAAACTTGAAGATGGACTTATCCACAGATACTCAGCATTAACTATAGCAGCTGGAGTTATGGTAGTGAAAGAGTGGATGATTCTGGAGCTGTGCTTCTGCACGTTACCGCTAACTCTGTAGCAACAGTAACTGTATTTAGCCAACACCATAAGTTCTCATTTTGAATTAGCTCTGAGCAGGTGAGATCCCCTACGAGGGGACCAGGATGCAAACCACCAACCTTGGGGTTTTTAAACAGTTAGCAATTGCCGACTGCCCTACCTACTATGCCACCGATCCCATAATATTGTACAGTATAAATCCTATAAAGACTTTGGTGATAGCTCCACTTTTCCTCTAGCAACATGATCAAGTCCAATTTTAAATTTGTCCACTACTTTATGACCATTGGATATTTATGACCAAATGCCTCAAAAACTAAACAATTCCCTTCGCAAGGAACTGTACCAGTGGCGGATCTAGAAAAGTTTACATGGGGGGGCAAAGGAGTGGCAAGAGGTCTAGGCAGGGTGGCAATGCTGGACCTCCTCAGTGAAGTATGTGAAAATCACCAATATGTAAATGGAGTCAACAAAATATCCACAAATACACTTTAAAACTATTTATTCTATCATTATCTCTTCTAAAAAAAAACTAAGACAAGTTTTAGGTATAATAACAGTATATATATATATATATAACAGAATAAATATAAAAATAAATACTCAAAACAAATACAGAAAAAGAACTTTAATTACTGTACTTTTAGTTTATTTATTTACTTTAAGTTTTTCAGGGACCTAAGATTATATTTACAATTATATATTTTTGGTGAATTAATATTTAATTTGAAGGCTATAAGAGGCTCTTGGACAAACAAGTGATTAGTTTTTACAAGTATGATTTTAAGGACATACAAATTTGGGGGAGAGCTGGAGGGGCAAGGCTATACAGCAGTTGTCCCCTCTTGTCCCCCTATAGATCCGCCCCTGAACTGTACTAATTAAGAAATATTAACATGCAGATTAATGTACACGAACATGTGAAGCATTATATATATAATGCTTACCTATAAACCACAGCAATTTAACATTGCTATTGCAGGCAATGCTGTGCCTAAGAACAGCCTCACATAGCACTAGCATGGCTGTAGATGTAGATTTTCTGCATGGTACTAAGGCTAACAGCTGTGCTTTATGTCTTGAACTTCAAACATTTTCTTCCACTACGATGTTTTCAAAAATGTGTATGGATGCATATTACTCTAATACACTGCTTTAACACAATTCAGTGTCTGTAGTATATCACTTCAAATATGAAAATAGACTTAATGACTCAATGAAGACTCAATGAATCATTTATTAAATCCCAGCTGGTGTAGATGAAAAGCAAAGACATTCATGGGAGTCTCACCTGTGCAGATCTTAAAAAAAACCCACTTTCATTGAATTGATTGTTTAATGTCATTGGTACTGTATGCTCTTGGTCCGGAAAGATGTTTTAAAATACATAAATTCAACAGAAAATGAATTTATATTAATATTTTCAAAGCCAAGGAAAAAAGTCAGGTCTGAAGCGCACTGAGGTGATGCCTATTAATCCTCTTCCAGCCGACAGCAGCGTCGGAAAAGGTAGAATTGTGAAATGACAAGCCCCTAAAAAAAGTGTATGAGCACACTTGAACGATTTCAACTACAGCTCCCCTCAACCATGCCTATGGTTTTGAAAAGGAGGCGAATATGGTGAATTCTGTCTGTAGGCTGACGCAAAGCCAAGTGGACAGGCACGTAATAGGAGGGCGAGGTGGTGAAAGAGAGACAGGCATGGAGCAATCATGAAAATGAATGCAAATGGAGGCAAGGCAGCTGTGGGAGGTCCAGGAGGGTGGGGAAGGATAAACTTGAAAAAGATCTGTACAAAGCACAGAGGGCCTAACCCTTACTAAATATACAGTGACTGAATGGATATAAAATACAGGACATAGAATAACTATATAAAAATATACATTTTTCTGAAAATAAAACTTGTTCTGAGAAGCTGAGGACATGAATTGTAACCATAATGAAAGAAATAGTTTTGCATCAAAACCTTGAGCCCTGACTTTATTCCTTCTTCCTTATTTGCATATAGCTATGAACCTGATCTTGACACGTGTGAAAATGACAAATGCTTGCATGTTGTTTTTCATTTTCTTCCTTTTTTCTTTCCTTTCTTTGTATTGTCCACAAATAAACTGCAACAAATAGGAATTCTTCTTTGCAAAGTTTTGATTCTGGACACAGGCACACAATAGATAAGTGAGTACTATGTGTTGTACCACAACACCAGGAAGTAATATCTTGGTCAGTGTTTAGTACCTACTGAATTTTGCTGCGCCATTTTCTTGCACGGCCAACTCTCAAACTTTCATTGTCCCCCACATTGTCTTATTGCGTAATTTACTTTTTCCACTATCCATTACCATGGCTTTCTCCCTACTATACCTCTTCCATCTGCCCCTTCCTTTCTTCTCCCACACAGTGTGAAGGATAGGATTCAGGATAGCAGCTTTTCTGCTCAGTAGTGTCGGACTGACAAGTACCTTAAAAAACCCTCCCAGTTTCATCCTCCTCCAAAGCTTGAAAAATTAATGGAAATACACATCAAAACTGTGAGTGTGTGTGGATGTATGTGCGGGTAGGTTGGTTTCCACTCACGTAAGGGAAAGAATGTAAATTAATAAACCAGAAGTGATTGTTATCATACTTTTATGACACATAAATAAGAATGATAAAGGAAATGTGTTACTGTATCTTAACCTTTCCAACATGCATGTTACAATGAAAACACAGCCCTATATGTAGTTGATTACAGTTACAGTTACTTTAGAGGTTAGCGACTTTCCAGATAACTTTGAAGCTGTTGCTGGTGTGAGCTCCTGATGAAGTGTTGGCAAACATGCATACATAATTCCCCTTTCTTTCCTCTCTCACTTATTTGCCCTGTTTCCCTGCACAACAGGTTCTGGCCTTCCTGCAGCTTTGAACATCTCAGCTTGTGGTTCCAGATTAATAAAACAGGAAATTAATGAATTTTGGATGAAACCTTCTCAGCTAGGGGGCAGGTTGCTCCTCATTAAGACCTGTATTATTGATCAGATTGAAAACACCCAGTACCTTTGGATCCAAACTGTTCTAACCAGACACCCACCTCCCCTTCCTCCATAAAGAATGCTAATTGCACAGAGAGGTAAAGGATTTATAGCTAATTGAGCATATTTTCAGACAAATCATTGTCATGGCTTGACACTAAAACAAATGCCTTTAATATGCATGGTGCCTGTCGCACACAGTTAACATTATCATATTGTGGGCATAATTAGAAATAGTGCAGTAGGTTTCAAGCCACACTGTGTTTAATAAGGCTCAAATTCATCTTAATACTGCTGAATGATGAGAAATTACTGCAGGAAGCATGAACAGTTTTTATCACATGTTTTTAAAGCAATTTTAATTCTATCAAATACTGACATTCAGGTAAAACTTTAGTGTTTTTTATTTGCACTTCTAATAACACACATATTGTATGGTTTTTGGTAACGAGCAGCTATGAGAAACAATGAAACATCAACATCAGCTTAAATTTTGCATCTGTGAGGTTAATGTGCATTTTCTTTTCTACATGTTTTGTTCTGAATAAAAGAATAAACACACCACAGTAAATTCTGAATTAAAGCTCTTCAATATCAGTATGTTACAAGAAACTCCCCCACTGCATAGTTGCATCTTCTGTGTTCCATTTTGTTGTTTCCTCTTTGGTGACTTTTTTCCAAGCAGCTTGCCATGAAAAATTAAATGGATGCTAAGTGACTAATGCATTTTCTCAGTCATGTGTTGAGACAATAAAAAATTAACAATAGAAATAATTAATTTTGATTGGTGCCCACAGTACCAAAAAACTTGTGTTGTGGCCTTATAAGTAATTCATATCTCATGCAAATTCTCCTCTTCACGTACATGCAAAATAATGTTGCTTCCATGTTATATAAATTCTGAAAGACTTTTAACTTATGTTCCAGCATGTTGTGATTACAATAATCCTCTGTACACCTCAGCAGGGCTTTGAAATTTTATTTGTTTTTCTTTTAAGTTCCACCCATCATCTAATATGCATTTAACCAGAGGTAAACATGCATCCCAAGCAAGATTTCATTTTGTAACTATTAATTCTTACCTTTCTCCCTGGCATGGCTCATTGTCACACAATTGTAAACATCTCACATTTTGTTTTGCTGTCTACTACTTGGCATATTGCTACGAGCATTGCATGTCCTTAAATTTAACTGTCATTTAGCCTAATGCGGCATCCAGTTTTTCTGGTTTACATGATGTTACCCTGACTACTACCACTGTGGTTATGTTACTTTGGTTGTTTCCTAAAGCGATTCAACAAATAGATTCCGTAATAACGAAATACTTACAGTACAAGTGTAACTATATTTATCAGAACAAAGCTTCTAATTACCTCAAGCCTTTTACTGCTTGGTATAACACCAGAACTGGATTTGTTTTATTATGTGTACTATACTGTATTGTGTCTTGTGTTCACTGAGGCACCATACTATTTACATTTACAGCTCTATTTAGCTAATACCTCTCGTACTTTTCATCATTTGGTAATGCACAAGTAGACACGAAAGGGAATACAAATAACACAGTAAAATTACAGCACAACAATTATATACATTTTCCTTTAGCCCTGACTCCACCCAACCAACCACTATCTTATAAATGGGTGATAAATTAAAGGACAAACTTTAGCTTTGAGATCTATGGGAAATACATCAGTAAATAGGGTCAAAAAGGCAACTGACAATATCAGTTCTTGTTAGCAAGAACAGCTTGTTGACAGTAGCATAGAGGGGGATACCATAAGAGCATTGTAGTGGTGAAACCATATGATCTACAGAGATGTAGAATCCAGTATCTGGTCAGATGAGTCATCCTTCACCATATTCCAAACAAGTGGTATATACCAAGAGAACAGGACAGGCCTGCAACCCACTGAGGGGACCTGATGGCTCTGTTTTGCTGTGGGAGACATTTTACTGGCATGGTTTGGCTCCAATTGTCCCCTTAGAGGGAAGGGTCACTACACATCAGTACAAATGTTTGATGGTCACCTTCATCCTTTGATGAAACATTGATATCTTGATGGGAGTGGTGTATTCCAGAATAACAATGGCCCCATCCATAGAGAACCAGGGGTCAGTGAATTAAAGATTATGTTAATAATACCCTATGATCTTTTTCGTCATCAGAACTCACCAAAACGCCAAATGTGAAACTATAGTTTGGGAGAATATTTGGATGAATGGTGTTCGACCTCTCCACTGCTGTTCCAGAGACTTGTAGTATCAATGCCATGGCGCACTGAAGCTGTTCTGGTGGCACACAGTGACCCAACACTTTACTAAGACTATTTACTGTATATTGTTTTTCCTTTAAAATGTCACCTGTCTGTACATAGATGAGTGAAGTTCCCCCTATAAACACTGGTGAGTATACAGACACACACTCTTCCCCTGATCCCCTTGTTATCTCCGTATGGCATCTTCCTGAATGAGTGAATTCATCCCGACAACAAATGGGATATAAGACAAAGAATATGTTTCCTTTCACTCCCTCATATTATTAATAGATAGACTGTTGGGTTGCATAGCATAAATACTTTAACCATGTCACCTTCATTTGTAAGTGTGTTGCCCAAACTGATTCAAACAGGAACATATGAAATATAAATTGGCACTTTGTAACGGCCGTTTGTGTGTGCGTGTGTTCGCCTGAGTGTGTGGCATTGCAGTGATGCTCTGCAGGGACTCTCCAGCCCTTGTAGACAAAGTAAATTGAGAGGGAAGCGAGAGCAAGCTTTTCTGTGGGGACTTGAGTTGTGATGGCAGATAGCTGTTGCAGACCAGTACAGGGAAAATATATTTAAACCAGCAACATGTCTGCCCTTATTACCGCCCAAACACACACACATGCACACACACAAGTAAACTCAATGTGCTCTCTTAAATCAAAGTCACATGAAAGAATGAAGTTATCTACAGCACGTCTACAGCATCTGTAATTTTAAGAAATAGAAATGCATTTCAGAAAATGCTAATCAATAAGAATACAATTAAATAAGAGGTCATTTTAAATATTCCAATAATTTTCAACACTGTTTACTTTTTGTTGAGACTGTCAGAGAGAAGTTAATGAAAAAAAATGCTAGTTTTTAAAAGATCGTTTCATTTTCACCTTATTTTGTACTTTTTAATTATTTATATATATTTAAAACTATATATTGTCAGAAAGAAAGGAAAAAGTTAAACAGAAAATCTAAATTAAAAAGAAAGGATGAAATAAAAGACTTAAGAAAGGAAGAATGCCAGAGAGGAAAAAAAGCTGCCTGCAGGTTGCTTACCACAAGAGGAAACCTAGTTAGTTTAGCAAATGCAGAGAGCATGTAGACCAGAAGCAACATGGTTTCTTGGCGCTTGTACTACATTCCTGTTGGACATCATGTCAACCCAGGGCTGATCCATCACATTCAACAAAACACGCATACACACACACTCTAGTTTTGCATCTCAGACTGCAGATCTGTCATTGTAAAGGCTGTAGAACATCTTGTCTGTCTAACACACACACAAAAGCTAAACTGTTGTACTACATCTTAAATCACGGGTTCATCATTGTACTGGGTGAAAAACATCTAGCCTGTCTTGTTACAAACCTAAGACTGCAAAATGAGGCAATTATGGCTTTTACACATACAACCCACACACATACACACTAAAAGATCACTTTATTGACCTAATGCATCATTACGCAATGACCTAATTACAAAAACACAAATAGCTAAATTAATACATGCATAAGCTGTGATTGGGGGACTCCAAAGACCATACCAGCTGCTTCCTGACTTAAAAACAGACTGACCATAATTCATTTTATGGCCCTTAAACAAATAGGAATAAGTAAAGGCTATTCCCTGCTAGCATTTTAACATTCAAACATGATAATTCAGGAGCACTCACAAGCACACAGTCTGTTCAATTTCTCCAAATGAAGCTGATCATGTTTACACTCATACGCAGTCCTGTAATGAAATATCTATATAGAGTGTCCATGCCATGTAATGTAGATGTATACACTACACATTCAATATTCAGTTACTAAAATCTACAACTGAAACTTAATAGTTTCAGAATGTTGCCATCAAAGTCAAATAAATGCCTTGTTCTGCCTCTTTCAGCCTGTTGAAATGCAAGAAGCTTTTATGGTAATGTTCATACTTTTTCACAATATGGAAATATTTTCTTCCCAAGCTTACTACACCCAATGTCCTCTGTAAAGGTGC
The DNA here is from genome assembly GCA_032353495.1 of Ctenopoma kingsleyae. Classification (NCBI taxonomy): domain Eukaryota; kingdom Metazoa; phylum Chordata; class Actinopteri; order Anabantiformes; family Anabantidae; genus Ctenopoma; species Ctenopoma kingsleyae. Next base: position 15,349,940 of record JAUBNQ010000008.1, on the reverse strand, counting down.
CAAATACAAACTTTTTTAATACAGCCACCTCAGATGCTATATAGGGTGCAGTGTAGGAATATTTGTGTATGAAATTAATACTTAAAATGTTTAATTAATTTCAATACATTTAACAATACATTCTCCCCAGAAGCCTTCCTGCAGTCCTAATTAAACCGCCCACCAACTCCCAGGTGGGACATACTTGAACTTGATTGATTTACTAAGCTACTCCAGGTTCCACTCAGGGTGAGACAACTGACCTGCAACTCATCTCAGAGACTTTGGTTTTAAGATTGGTGATGAAAAGGCTCAGATCAGAAGGATAAAATATTTAAAATGAAAGAAAGAGGTAAAAAAGCAAAAAAAAAAAAAACGGAAGAGAGAGGAAGTAAGCCAGAGACTGAAGTGGAGACAAAAAGACAGAGAGAGCCTGTCCATCCAGCTCAGTGAAGTAGCAGTTCAGATAGCACTGGCAACCTTTGATGAAGAGATAATCTCCTTATCCTCTGCTTTGTGATAAGTGGACATCAGATCTATCTGGAGTGGCTCACTGCTGCTCTCTGTCTGTCACCCTGATTGTCTGACACACACAGTGAACATATCCATACACTCATGCACATGAAGCCTGACCATACACAGCCATACTCCATGCACAAGCTTAGAGACACATACACATTCAGAAACTCTGTCAGAACCATGATCAGGTCACATATGCAACAATATAGATGGAAGCACACTTTTCCTCTCCCTCTCTCACATGCACACACACTCAGACTGGCGGTCTGCTGGAGCAGCCATGGGACGGATAACATCCCATTTAAATGCTTAACAGACTAACTGGCTGTCTTCATGTATCTCATGTCTTCCTCTCCATGCAGCTGCTGTAAGAGACAGATAGATACAGCAAATGTTTTTACTAATGGATCAAAAGACGAATGGGGCTTTAGAACCTTAGAAGTGGTGTGGCCTGAGGAGATATATTTTTTGCCTGGTGATTTTATCATTTGTTATTTGTATTAGCTCAGATGAAAATGTATTCCCCAACGGCAGATGTGCAATGTATCACACTGTATAACATGCTTTATGATATTTTCTGTGCTGTCCAGTGATTTTGTCATGAGTGGCTGATCTGAAAAAAAAAAGGCTCAATTATACAGTATGAGTGTATAATTAATGTTTTTAAATCAGAGTTTTGCATTTGTCTATTATTCTTTAGTGTTTACTTTTTTTTCTTTTCATAGCATGAAAGTGTAGTAAGTCTACACACACTGAAATAAATACTATTGACTGGTTATTCGGTTTTATTTGGTTGTTTGTTTTAGAGTCAGCTCTATAAAATATGACTTTTGGCATCTTATTCAAAAAATACGAATAAGAAGTTATTATTGAATGAATCTCAGAAATATGATTTAAAACTAACATGCTCTGATTTATATATTGACCATTTTTAAATATGTTTAAAAATGCAGTTAAAAACCTAATTCAAGTTTTAAATATATCTTCTTTAAATGTGGGGTGGGGCTGCTGAAAAAACACATACAATATAAAACATGAATAATAATTCTTTTACTTAGGTTGGGGAAATGGCAAAAGAAGGAGAGGGAGTGAGATCAAGAGAGAAAGAGAGAGAATTAAACCATTAGTCAAATGTTATTAATGACTCACCCATATGCATGTGCTGGACAATTAACCATTCACAGGTGAATGTAACCGATAGGCGCTTTGCTTTCTCTGCAGCAAATCGAATGAACTTCGATAACATCAACAGCATCCCTCTTTTTTCCTACACTCATTCATTTTGCTCTTTTTTTTATTGTGTTGTCTGCAGCATGCTGGTGTCCCTTTGGTTATCAAACTATCGCCAAAATTTGCTCACCCATCTATCGAGGTGGAAAAAGGAAAGGAGGGCAGAAGAGGAGGAGAGAGGGAACAGCCTAATTACTTTAGCCTGTTCCACTGTCAGGTCATTAATAAAACCTAGTTATCTTCCAGTGACACCCAGCCAGGAGCCTCCTACAACCATATCTTTTCCTTATCTACTCTAAAATATTTGGAAATTTCTTTCTTAGAAAATAATTCACGATTTTTGTCTTGGTTGGGTATTAGGAAAAAGGGACAAAATATTCTGGCCATGCCAGAGATATTCATGGCATAATGGAAAACTCAGTTTGAGTGAATGTGCTTGTGCATGTTTCCATGTGTGTGTGTGTGTGTGTGTGTGTGTGTGTGTGTGTGTGTTCCAGTTGGACAAATGTGCAAGAATTACACTGGCCTTCGCTTCATAAACATTGATGGATCTGGGTAACCTGCAAATGCAGATAAGGAATGTGGAAAAATCACTTGAGGAAGCTTTTTACTACTTGGTTGATGTATATTTTAAAAGGAGTATATATGCTATAGGATACATATGCATTACTTATTTCTTTGCACACATACATCAATGACAAGGAAGGAAAAATGAATAGTCAATAATCGCATTGTGGGGTTGTCCCATGGAGTCCAACCATGCATATTTTACACCCACCCCTATCAAATAGAAATAGTTATGTGATACTGAGTTCATTTCCTGCAGTGTAACCTCTCTGGCCTCTTTGCTCAGGAGCGTGGTAGATAGAAAACAGAGCGCAGAGTTTGTAAATCACATTGGGAACATGGGGTGACACTGTTTTTTACCTACTATTATCTGTCTAGCTACAAGCCTGGAACTGAGTTTACATTTTTTATCCATGGCCGGCTGTATCAAATCGGGCAAACTGGAATGCAAGGTCTGGGTAGGACCACAATAGTAACAGTCAAAGTGGTTAGTCACAGATGTATTAGTTCAAATATCTGGCTTCAGTTCCTAAATTCCTTTGTTAACACCCATTATTATCTTCATCCAAACCCTCCCACACCACACCACCACCCGACACCACTACCCCACCCCACCCAGCACCACTTTGATGACAGGTCATTTCCAGCTGCTTTGAAACAGTAGCGCCCTCAGCTGTGTACAGGTCTCTGATCACACAAGAACTGTATTCAGCTGGAAAAGTGAGTAACTGGATAGCTGGATATGGATTAGAAAAGATGCTCGCTCACTCAAAATATCTCATCCAAAGCATTCCAGTGTAACTCAATGCAGCAGAAGAAAGAGGACTAGTGGAGAGTTCATAGTGTCAGGAGAAAACATGAACAGGTGTCTTCTCGTGGTTGTTGGTCAAAGAGAATTAAAGAATCTGCTCAGATATATTATGAAACAATTTATACTGTATATAGTAGTAGCAGTGTTCATTTTACTCTTACTGCACCTCTCAAGTACATGAGGGTCCAGACAGAATCTTTATGCAGCCCAATGTCCACATTGCCCGTAGACCGACTGCGTTGTTTCACACATCAAAGGTCGCTATAAAATATTTATTTTAACATCCTTGACATAATTCTTGTGGTGTGGTTACATATATTTTTCTCTGTTTGGAACATGTCCATGTACACATTCCCAATTATAGGATGAATGCAATCATGGTGCGAGTATGGATACATCAGCAGGCAAAGTTTCAACTGGCCTTTACTCTGCTTTGAGTAATAAAGTTTGTCTCATGTTTTTTTCTACAAAACTGCAGACACTTTCCCACATTCACAATGAGATGCATATTATAGTCTATAATGCACTTTTTACCTGCAGAACGGTCGTAAAAAAACACCTCTGGGCATAACAGTGCCTCTACCTGTGTAGAGTCCCTGCCACTCAAAGCACTCATCATTGTTTACGTTGTGCATTGATTGGCTGTAAAGGCACATAAAACGATTGCGCATATACAAGCCAAGCATGTCTGCACAGGATGAATAAAAAAAAAGATCTGTACCATGTCATGCTAATGAAATAACTTAGCTGAAAAATGAAGAGGTCAAATTATGGGATTTTTGGAATTATTGATCGTACATCGTACAGAAGGTTAAATTATCGTACAAATACGATAATTATCGTACAAATACGATAATTATCGTACGTCGTGCAACACTAGTCTTAAGAGAAATAACACAGTAACCTCTGGTTGGTTTGTGAGTTTATTATTGTTTAATAGGTGTGTATATTAATTGCTCTTAATGGTTTTTCATCAGCACTTGCAAACAACCTTTATTACTATTATTACTAAAACCAGCTGGAAGTAAAGCAGAGGTCTGCATTTGGGGGCCCATTATCACATGCATACTTGTAAGCATACATATTATCAACTTGAGTATTAAGTTTGACTTAACCTAAGCTCTCTGCTCCCTCTCTGCCTGACTGCTGCTGTATAGCAGTGATAATGTTCTTTTTGCAATTTCAAGGTTTTCTATATAACTTGGTCATGAAATGTGATCTGATCTTCACCAAGTCACAAATCTCAACAATCACAATCACTATGATCTTTGACATCTTTATTGAACACACCTATTAAATATGCAGAATGATGGTGGAAAAGGTAACAGCAACTGTCTCTTTATAACTGGTTGACCCACCTTTGGCAGCAACAGCCTCAAGCAAGTGCTTCCTGTAGCAGTGGATTACACCTGCACAATGTCCAGGGGGACTTTTGGACCATTTTTCTTACAAAACTTCAGAACAGCCATAATATCTTGTGTGAACAACTCCTGAGGTCATTACACAGCATCTCTATTGGGTTGTGTTCTGAACTCTGACTGGCCATTTCAAAAGGCAGATTCTGTGTCTCTGAAGCTATTCTGTAGTAGATTTACTTCAGTTAGGGTTATTGTACTGAAACTACCCAGTTTCTTCTGAGGTTCAGCTATCTGACACGAAAATACAAACATAGGAATTCACTTTCCTCCAGATCCAGAGGCAGCAAATAAGCTCCAAACCATGATGCTACCTCTACTGTACTTCACTGTTGGGATGTTTTGTTTTGATATTGGTACACAGTTCTCTTTTTCCACCATTAGTGCCAAGGTGTTAATGAAACGTTGCCATTACTTTTTCCACCATTACTCTGTAACTGATGAAGGTCAGATCACATTTCAGGACCAATTTATGGAGAAAACCAGGAAATTGCAAACAGTACCTTTATCTTTTCTTGCACCTGTATGTCCATAGTGGAATCATTATTGTAGTAATAACTCCTTTCAAGCAGAATAAGCTGTGGCTTGCAATGTAATGCAATGTAATTTTCATCTTGTGTCAGGCCATTTGTTTGTAACATTATCTATACACCAATGTTGGCTAATTTATTTCATTAGGTTAGCATCTTGCTATCCTGTATCTTGTATGCTAACGTTGAATGTAGCATGGAAAGAAAATTGTCCAAGTATGCATGTTTACATCAAGACATAACTTTGTTATAATGCTGCAGAGTTTGTAGTTAGCATTTAGATTACATTGGACAGAATTGACGATTTCTTAGCATCTGATGTGTTGCTATAAAGCATCACACAGTTTTCTGGGTTGGGACAAAAAGTTACATAATATAGTACCAGACAATCTGGGAATGCAGTGCCAATGGCAGGGATGTCATTTACGTTTTACAAGTTATTGTACCATACAAATTATTTTTGAAGCTGTTATTTTAATGTACATATTGGAGCATTAAGAGTGCCATCATTTTATTTTTAATTTGTTCCTAAATTTAAATGTTTAAAAATATTCTACTGAATCAAAAATCAAAAGTCTGTATAGACAGAAATAACATGAACATATCATTAAAATAACCAAACCAACAACACAATCCAAACTCCCCTTGCCTTTCATTGTCCCTCTCTGTCTAAAAGTTGTGTTTCCCTCATGAAAAAACAGATTTTATAAATAAAGATCGCATGTGCGCTCAGTTTTTCTTAGATGGCCCTCTAGATAAAGTCAGCCTCACAGCTGGTGCACTGAGTTTGATTCAATCACACAGCGTTTGTCTAATATCCCTCCCACACACACATACAGTACACACAAGTGTAACCCACCCCCTATGATTCAGGGTCATCCATGCCCATCTCCTCTGCTCTGCATTTAGGACTCATGAATAAGTAATGACATCTCTCATCACCTCACAGCACTGACAGTCAGGCCAAGAGCTTTCATCTGCTCCAGCCCATGTTCAATGTTAATGTTTTCCTTCCTTCCTGATCATGTGACAGACAAGCAGCTGACCCGAAACCACCATAAACAGTAGCAACCTGTAAGTGCATGACGGTGAGGAAATGGAAATATGCAGTTAGATTATCTGATTTTCATTTGAAGTCATTACTCAAGCTGGGTCATAGCTAAAGTTTTTCAAACCCCAGCATTAAAATGTAACATTACATTGTTTATATGTAGAAATCCCAGGGTATTTAAAACATATACTGTTTATGTACACAGCTAAAAAAAATACAGGAACACTATCCATATGACACCAAGTCAGTTAAACTTATAAATATAAATAAAAGAATATATATAAATTTGGTCATTTAGGAGGCACAAATGACTGTGAATCAGTTTCACTTGATTAGGTGCAAATAAACGTGACAAGAGGTGCAACAGAGGCAAAAGCAAGCAAGCAACCCTCAAAAAGGGAATGTTTTTACATGTGGAGGCCACAGACCACTGTGTTATTTCCCAACACAGTCTCAAGAGCATGAAGGAAATGTCAGACCAGCCATTATACCAGGAGAGCACGACAGGGCTGTACAAGGCCAACAACTGAGCTGCAAGACTGGTATCTCCTTTGTGCAATAAGGAGCAGGCGAAGCACTGTGACAGCCCTAATGACCGCCAGCAGGCTGCTTATGCAGATGTTTGTGACCAAATTGTCAGAAACAGCCTCCATGAGGATGGCATGAGGACCCTCAATGTCTTCTAATATGACCCTTGATCACAGCCCCATGAGCCTATGCATCTTGAACACCAGAAGCGGCAGGTTGTTTCATGACTTTTCAAAACTTTTGAAATTGTAACACTAAGTTTAGTGAACTTCAGAAAACAAGTTCAGTAAACTTAAGCTGACTCGGCTGTTTAGAGTCTTTGATACTGTTTAATTCTGTTATATTATAATATGAGGAGTTTGTATTACTTTAATTAATGGCATTTGCAGTAATGAATTTAGACTAAGTACACCAAAACACTCTCTGTACAAAGCAGTTTAGCTGATGTGAACAACATCTCCTGCATGAAGTTATATTTATTGTTTATTGTAAATTTATTTTACTGTAGATTACTGTAGACTGACCTAGTTTTAGCCATAGGTGTCCCTAATAAATTGACAACTGACTTTATTTCTACAACAGAAAAATCACAACACAGACACAATATTTCCCTTCAATTAACTGTATGGTCTATATAAAATATGTAATAGTCCTGGCATTAAGCTATATTTTAGGTTTAAAAGTAATGAAGAATATCAGTTGTTATCAGTTTCTTTCACTGCTCGACAGGTAGTCTGGTAGAGGGAGGGGGGCAGGTTTGGGAATGTGTTGGCTTCTATCTCCGACACTCCCCATTAGAAGTTAATCAGTTTTAAGAAATTGCCAAATTAGGCTCAACAATTAGCATCAGTACAGTCAGCTTTTGCTACGTCTTCATCAAGCTCATTTTAGTTAACACATACCAGCGGTGTAGGCAGAGCTGACATTGGAGCTGTTTACTGTGCATACAGAGACACTGGCTGCAGTAGAGAGTGTGCCATGTTCAGCCCAGACTCCTGAGGACAGGAGAATTATTTGCATCTGGGGCATTAGCGTTCTTGCTGACATCAGCAGCTTTGCTCAGCGTGGATGTTTACACTTAAACACAACTGTACAGTAGCTATTGTACAGTGACAGAATAATTTCACAACTTACACAAACACAAAAAAAAACACAAAGTGAGAGAATATAGTAAAGTGAGACAATATTTAAAAGATACAAATTGAAATAAATTGAATGTACACTACACTGCTTTTTAAACTACTGTTAATATAGTCATGTACATACATGTATGTGGGAATTTATTACTTTGTGGTGAATTCACAGAATTTTGTAATAAAATAAAATTGTTTAACTTCCCTTCAGACAAACTGGCAGAACACATTGTATTTCAAAACTGACACCAGCTTTTATCTTCCAAAAAAACAAAAATATCAAATACTTGATAAAGTGCTTTAAAAGCAGTTCTAAGATGTACATTTTAACTTTAAGCTTTGCTGTTTATTACACAGTGCATTCTGGGGGACCTGACTACATAATGTGCATTCCCAAAGCACCCTCATACAACAGGCAAAGCAAGAACACTTACAGTTATTTGACCTCGGACTTTGACTGATGATGTTTCACAAGTCTGCAAGAAAACGTAGCATGACAGCATGAAAACACCTGTACTATAAGTAGCCCCTATGTTATGTAGCTATGTAGCAAAAACATCAAAAGCCATAATGGCTTTTGTATGTCCTTGAGGTCTAATATTACTGTGTATTACATGCATTTCCTTCCTCATAAAACATCTGCACAGCTGTTTTTGCTAAATGTTTGAAATCTCGATCTATGCTTAATTATCATGTCTTCTTCTTCCCTACCACCTTTTGTTTGTGCATTGTTGCATTTCTTGGCACATTACCAAGAACTGTAGACTAGTATGAAACATTTCCAAGAATGTGTGGGCTGCATGTACATAGGATCTTACAGGTATAAGTATTAATCTTAAATTGTGTTACAGTGGTAATGTATTTTCATTACATTTATTGATGTGTGCAAAAATGAATTATAATTGTGATATGGCTCCAGTAGAATTTATTTGTCATTTTTGAAGTATGCAAAAAAGAAAACACCTGGTGATGATTTGGAGGAAAATACATTTTCACAGCACTGTATGGTTTTTAAAGGTAGTTAACAATAATACCAAACTCGTTCTCATCTCTTATTCCACTTTGTTCCCCTATGCCTTTCTTTCTCTTCCTGTACATTTATTTGTCCTCCAGTTTTATCGTGTTGAAGCGGGTGCCCCCCTTCACTTTTGCATATTAATTTCATGTTAAATTGATGGATTAAGTTGTCCCTGGCTCAAAATCAAGCATGGCTTGCTATTCCTTATTCCTTTACACTGGACAACAATTCCACAGAGAGAGGGGGAGAGAGAAAGAGAGACTGGGAGAGAGAGAATGCATTGAGCCACAGATAAGGCTCAGTCCCATTATATGTCATTTTAAACAAAGAAGCAAAGCAGCCTGTGGAGACTCCCTATCAGCTATTAAACAGAGACGTAGCATGCAGCCTGAGATTGATGATTAGCATTTTCTCCTGCTAGAATAAAGATGCCGGCCTGCACCAGTGATAACCGCAGAGGCTAAAAGGAAATGCTTCCTTTTTTCTTTCCCCTTTCCTCCCTTTTTTATAGTATCTTTCCTCCCTGTTCTTGAGCACATAAAGATCCATATTCACGAATAACAATCTTTATCTTTTTTCTCTCTCTCCGATTACCCTATTGTTTCCCTTCATTCTCTCCCTCAATCTTTACAGAGGCAAATAAATGCACAGGCCATGTTGCTGTCCTTTTGTCTTCCGTCCTTGTGTAATCTGTTAGGAGTGGACAACATGGAACCCCTTATGTCACAGCCAGAGACTTGTAAGTCCTGGCCAGATACAAGACAGAATGACACAGAATGAAAGCAGGGTAAAAAGGGGGATTTAAGTAAGAGTTTGATAGGAGCGTGTAGGGCCATTGTTTTCTTTGCTGCAAGACCAATGTCAACCATTGTGCAGGGACAGTTTTAACAGCTTGTAAGGGCTGCAAGACAGCTGGGTTTTAGATGTAAAGAAAGGATGTTTCTGCTTGATAATCTGTCTGCTGTTGAACATCATTGTAAGCAGCCACAGTGGAAAATGACATTTACTTTCATTCTGTTTTTGGTTTTGCTTTACAAATACAGTATGCGTAAGATGTTCTGCAATAATAATCTTTTTCATCATAATTACAACTTAATGGGGTGTATCATCATTCATACTGAGCTTCATGATTTTACCTGGTATTGTTAAACCACTGTCAGTTTTTAATGTTTCACATTTAATTTTCACATTTAATTATTTCACATGATTCTATTGTGATCAGAAAATATTTTTCTTCTACATTATTGCTCAAATAACATTATTTTAAGCGTATTAAGCACATGACTGTCACACCACAGACCTGAATTTGACTCAAAGTCCCTTGTGTGGTTAAACAAAAGCACTATGGTCAGGTTTGGGTTAGAGAAAGGTCACAAATTTAATTAAGTGCTCTAGTGCTTAAATATAAACATAAAATACTTAATAAGATTATAGTCAAACAAGTTGGACATCATACTGCATGACTGGATATTTTAACAAAACAAAATATGTTGTATGGGAACATTGTATTGATATGTTCAGTATCAACCTATTTCAGACTTTCAATTTAAATTAACTGTCAGCATACCCATGTTAACAGGAAACATGATCGGGTTGCAATTACTTTCCATATATATTTGTGTTTGTAATTTAGTTGTGTAGAAATGTGGTTTTTAGGGAGAAATTGTTGTCAGGAACCATCCAGATTCACAGTACAGTAGCTTACTAAGTTTCCTAACTCTAAATGGTGACAAGCACTTACGTACTAACTAGTATTTAATTTATTTTCTTCTTAAATTCCCAACTACAAACTTGATGGACATGTGGAGCTCTGCTCCTGACACAAACCAGAGTTCCTATGGTTCTTTGACCCTACCAATTCCTGCTTGTTGCATGTTGTATGTATGTTATTGTTACTTTCAGGTTATCTTTTCTGGTTCTAAAGCCAAGAGGCGTGCTTGAGATAAAATTCTTGCCATTGTACAATCCAATCAATCCTTCAGTCAGAATTGTTAATCAATCTGCAAAACTGACTCAACCATGACTCAATCATGTGTCATAAAGCAGACAGACCTTGTTTTCATTTTGACTAATAAAGCAACATTTTCTCTTCTGCCCAAATCAGCAGCCATACACTACCACTGTGTTAACTTGATGTACTGTTCTGTACTCTAACTTTCCCATTATTAAACAAACAAAAAGAAAATACACATGCACATATTAAACATAAACATACACAGATGTGTTTTTTGCACTTCCTTACACATACAATAAGGAGATTAATGCACACATTCATGCAGATGTTGATGTTTACAAATATGCAATAACTTAATGTTTGACTCGTGGTCCTCCAAGTGGTCTTCCCAGGTGGTCAAAAGAACATCACTAGAGCTCCTCCATTTGCTCACTGCTAGTACTGCAACAAATAAAAAAACAAATCCCCATTCTTTCTTCGTAGCAGCTGACAACACATACATAGGTATTTATTTACATATTTTTATTTAGAAATATTCATTCATATATTTCACATAACATTTTTACAAGTTTCTTTTCCTTTTCTTTTCTTTATCATAAGTAATGACATACAGAAGTTCAACAGGAAAAGGAAACATGAAATCATAATCCACTTTGATATCTTTGTCGTCACCATAGATGGTCAATTAGACTAAACAGTATCTGCCGAAGAACAGAACCAGAACAAGACATGATTACAGCATAAGAGACGGAAAGAGAGGGGGAAAGGACACATTTGTTGTCGTGCTGACAGACATGGAGACAATGAAGGACATTTCCCTTCCAAAAAAAAAAACTAGCCAAGAACATTAGACACAAGAAATGTGACATCAGTCTTTCAACAAACCGACAGCAAATTCGTCCTCCCATGCCCAACATGATTCTCTTTTTTCCACATATCCTGACCACTTATTCCCATCAAAGGGGAGTAATTTTGCTTTTGTCTACATTTTTTCAATCTGCTTGTAGTAGGAGGAAAAGAATTAACCCTCTGTCTCTCTGTCTGAGTCTAGCCCTCCTTTTCTCTCTCGTCTTGTCTATAATGTTTGTGTTGATCCTTTAACATTCTATCTAATTGAGCCAAAGGTTTCTGTTGACGCATTGCTGCTTTACAATGCACATTACTCTGAGAGAGTCCAGAGGGACCGATAGGAATGAAATTAAGAATGGAAGAAACTCACTCCTCACTCACCAACTGAAAATCATTAGGATACATTTTTAAAGCTAAATTAGTTTGTTTCACCTTATGTCTTATAGTGTATAGTAAAGATGTTTTCTTGGGACTTTTGAATCTTGGGTCACATTCAGTCGTGGGAATTTGCAGTCAAATGATACTTTTATAATATCCCAATGGCACATTATTTAGATTGCTCAAGACTGGTGGCAGAACTTAATACATGCAACTGCCAATGGTTTGTATAGTTGCTTATTTAAACTATTGGGAAAAAATAGTTTGACACATTGAAGACATTTTTTACAGTATGGTATTTTACCTTGGCTCAACAACTTCCTGGGGTGAAGAGCCAAGTTAAATGTTTGCCTCTTTTTCCAGTTTCTGAATATGGAATATGCAGATTTTAAAATTTAATACAGATATTTGATATCACTCCCCCATTGACTTTAAGTTAAAAACTTGGCATTGTTGGTATTTAAAATGTCCATTTTAACCTTCAAAATCATCCACTCAGCACATCTGTCTGCTAGAAAACATGAAATCTACAATAAAATGTAAACCCTTTCCATCTAAGATGTCAACTGTGTCAACTTGCAAATAGGGGAAGGAAAGGAATATCTAGAAAAGGTAAAGCAAATATGGAGTGCGCACACAAATTTCAAAGCCTATTTTATGGCCTTCATCTGAAATTCACACATAACAACAGACATGAACCCTTGTGAAGTTACTTTTAGTGATTTATCATACACAAAAATAAAAAAAATGATTAGAAATGATTATTTTTATATTATTATGCTGCCAGTCATGTTTTATGTGATTAAATGATATTTCTCAAAAGGGTCAAAATAATACTAATAATACCAAAATACTAATTTAATTAAAACTGGAGAAATCGGTGGTCACAGCTTGTAGCCTCAGTTTTTTCTTCTAAACCAAAGCTGTGACACTTCTCGCATGCACACACAAATACACACAGACACAGGTCACCAATGTCCTTGTGCCTTATCATAGTTTTAGCACTGAGGCAGATCAGTGGTTTCTGTCAGCTAACACTCGACCCCTGATGATAGCACAATGTGGTACGTGTAGCTGTGTGTATGTATGTGTGGGCAGCATGCAGTAGTTTATCTGTTTCCTCTTCCTGCTCTCTATCATCTAGTCACATTCCAAAGCCGTGACCTCCCCTTTCATTTCCAAGCAGGCTTATGTCTCTATTTATCATCTCTCCTCAGTCAGTACTTCAGTCTTTCTATATTTCTTTTGCTTTTTTCCTAAGAAGCTTGAGAATAAAACTGAAAGTGAAGTTTACAAGAATATCAAAGCATTTTGAAAATCCAAAATTCTTAGGTACTCAGTCCTCACATCAGGCGGGGCCAAATTTTCTCTCAAAGTCCAAAGCCATCTCCTCAATATGCCTGCAACATATTTAATAAGTGTCAAAAGTCACATTCATTTGTTCAGTGTATCTCTCTCACCTCCTGAGAGGCTGAGTGTTTTGAGGTGATGATTTTCTCCATCCATTATGACCCTTCAGAAGAGGGCACTCAGCACCACTTAGTGAATTCTTTACAAAGACAACACACATACACAAACTCACGTCTGCATAATCCCTCTTTACATCCTTTACATGTCTTTGTTTTTGCTTGTGTAAAATTACAGTTGTACAGGTGTCCAGCCAGCAAAGCAATGCTGACAGACAGGCATGCAAGAGGACAGCCAAGCACTTGTGTTCACCACAAAGATTTTTCTTGTCTTACAACTGGCTGTCCTGCCCAACATGTGGCTTTGGTTACAAAACCGACTCTTCTAGCAGGAACCCCCTTCATCTCCCTGAGGAACACAGAGGACGATGGAAGGTGCTTTCCGAGATGAGAGGCAAAGTGGCTTCCTCTTTCAAAGAGCCGTGGATGTACATGGCTCATGGATTCGTGTGTTAGCTGTGAGATAGTGCACACCTGGAGAGGCCAGACAGGAAGAAAGGACAAGAGACAGGAGGAAAGAGATGAGGGAAAAAAAAAACAGCAGGAAGCTGCTTAGATGCGATGCCAGAGAAGGGACCAACAAGTCTCTCAGATTTCAAATGTCCATTGTGTGAAATTGTGGTTTCAAATGCTTACAATCTGGATGCTTTCCCACCCTATACTTCCCTCATTCCCTCATTGTCCATTTATCAGCATATCATGAAACATGTAGATTTGCACTTTCACAAATGCTGACTACAGTGAATTCAACTCTTACCTGTAGGCTTTTCACAACATTCGCTCCTTGGGATAAATCTACAGTATTTTCTTTCATTTGAGCTTTTTTTTTAATCTTAGGAAACAAATGTCTCTTTCTCCTCCCAAATGTAAAACAGAAAATTCAGGTGTTTATATCACATTCAAAGACAAATGACACGAAAAAGGAAATGTCTTTGTTCTAGAAGCTTTAGACAGGGTAAAACAAAGGGCCTTTAGTGATTGACACATCCAGAGAGTCCCCTGCCAATCTTTCGCAAAATCCATTTCCTCAAGCCAAAGTGTTCTCTTTGTGTGTTGAATATGTTTTGGAACATGCCGGCCATTGATTGACATGGGCGCAGAGGCTGGTAAAACATTTTTGTGGTGTGAAGCAAACATCGGTCCGTCTGTCACTCTGCCTCAGATGTTTGGCCTGAGGGGGTATACTGGTATAATAGTGGTACAAAAGTCTGGACATTCACTCTCTTGTTCTTATTCTCTCTCTTCTTTTTTTCTTTTTATTCCTTCTAGCCACTATAAAATTATCATTCTCATTTGTATTTATGTCCTTTCAGCTCTCGGCCTGGTCTCCCGACTATCTTCTACTTTCACCCTCTACACTGATTGGCTTCGTGTATTACTTTGCTTTCTTTTGTTTCAGCCAGACACTTGTCCAATAGACAATTCAAGAAGCTGTTTGAGTTTCGGATCAGTGTTTGCAGTGATGGTAGTTTCCAAAGATGTTAGCTATCATACACATGCCACATTAGAAGTAGGGAGTCCACCATCTTAGCCTCTGATTGTTGCTATTTAGGAGCAAAAGCAATAGATTCTAGGTCACATTTAATGATGACCCTAACAATATTGTTAAGAAAACCATGTGAATGCACTAATAATTATCCAATTTTATGTTTTAAACTATACCAAACATTTGGCTTTTGAGTAAATCCTATGTACAACAATGATAGTAACCTATTTACACTTGTTTAGGATATTGAAACTTCCTTTTTTCTCTTTAAACAGTTGGAAGGCATAGTAGTGACATCCAGTGTGAGCACCTTTCTGTTTCCAAATGAAAACAAGAGAAAAAAATGATGTATATATAAAATGTCCTGATACTTGTATATTTCCAAAATGTCATATGGGTTGATTCAACACTGGCATTACAATTTTAATCAGCGGTGTAGAACCAGGTGTTAAAACGCATGCAGCAGCCCTCCAGGCCATAAGAAATTGGACAAGGTACCAGGAAATTGTGTGTCCTCCAGAAACAAGTGTTTTGTGATTGTTTATCCCATGTCTTTAAATTGCATTTCTTCCTTTTTAATTTAAGCACCTCAGCTGTGGGATTGAAGGAGGGAAAGGAGAAGGAGGGGGTGTGGGAGGAAGGGAGGAAACCTATTCCACTATTTTTCCTTCATTTTTCTATCCCTCTATCCTCTCCAGTATTAACTCTGTCTGATGTGTTTCCTGTCAAATGCAAATGTCACGACCTGATATGGTCAGCCCACAGGGCACTTTTGACTACATGCTTCACACCCAAATTAAAATAAGAAGTTGAATGGTGTGTGTTTGTGTGTTTGTGTGTCTGCACCTGCAAAGTGTGCACGCCACATGTTTGTGCACATGTGTATGTCTGACTGGCTGATCTTAACATACTTGCAATTACAAAAATCGTAAGCCAAAACATGATTGCTCTGAGGACGGCAAGAAATCAAGTGTGATAAAGTACAGCATCCAAAATACAACACTTTCCACAGCATGCTTGAGTACCTACAGTATATGAACATGTAATCCAATCAATGTCTTTGTGAATGGGGGACTGTAGAAACTGCTGTGCAAGCAACATTTAACTTATAAACAGTGAGAAGCTGTGGTATAAGGAAATTATTATTTTAACTCTTAAGACAATTCTTTCAAAACTATTCAGTATGTGCACATAATCCTAGTTGTCTTCCTTTTGGAACAACAAGGGTGATTTCTGCACTGTTCAAATCTCATGTTTTCAGTAGTTTTAATGACATCCTATCTATACCAAACTTTTAATGATTTGGTTTCCTCCATGCTCTCACATCCTAGATAGTTACACCTTTACACTAATCCAATACATACCTTACTCTCACATGACCTCTGGCAGGGAGGTCAGAGGAAGTCAATAAAGCATTCTGTGCATTATGATGGTAACTTATTTTAAATAAGACACTGAGGTTTCTGATGATATTAATGTTTAATTTTAGTACAGTTTTAAAGTACAATTTAAAGTACAGTATATTGTTGCTGGCACATAGACATGTAATTGATTGACACCTGACACATCAGTCAATTATGTGTAATTAACTCAGTAATTGCATTTGAAGGGCACATTGCAGGACACTTTCTCAGTATGTTATAAGTCTCTTATCATTGTGGAATTCTTTAAACTAAATTCAAAATCAACCATTTATAACAAATGTGTGGTTAATATTTCAGCTTTCTGAAATGCAATAATTGTACTGTGATGTTTTCACCACTAGAGGGAAGCATATAATCAGTTATGTAGAGCCATTACAGTTACAGTGGTTCTCAAACTCGATCCTCTGGCCCCGGTGTCCTGCTTGTTTTCCAGTTATCCCTGGTGAACTGGTATCTCCAAGCTTCTGACTGACTGATCACACCTGGTCCAGGTAATCAGCAGTGTGTAGGGCAGGGATATCTGGAAAACAAGCAGGGCAGTGGGGCCTGAGGACTGAGTTTGAGAACCACTGACATAATATTAATTTTTTTCTCCAAAGTTTTGGCTGAATTATCAAATGACAGTTAAGGTTTCCAAAACAATATTGGCAACATCTACTACATTTAGTTTGTACTGCACATCACAACATAATATTATATAATCTATTTCTTTTCCAATGAAATAGAACATTTATTTTGAAAATGTTTTTCTTTTTTCTATTTAGTTTTTTTCAGAATGGAGAAATTTTCTGATCATTGACCGTGACACTGACTGCTGTATGTAACAATGTCACAGGAGAAGCATGCAGCAGAGGGAAATGGCACGCCAGGCAGTTCTTCCCTGGTGGTATTACCATGGAGAACCAAGGTGTGAGGTGGATGAAAATCTGTCTTCAAACAAACAGGAGCGATATGATGTTCTAATATCTATCTAGTATCTCCAGTATCTTTTAAGGTGTGAAACATACATATGGAAATCAAATCCTCTAACATTTGGTGTTACTCCTGTCTGTGGTTTTGATCGTGATTCAGTAATAATAACAGAAATAACTTCCCTACACCTAGCAGTACATTAATAGTTCAGTCTAAAGAATTATGCACATAGCACATAGTCCTACAATGCAATTTAATTCATGTGAATTTGTATGCAGTCAGATAAAAATAAGTAGTGTTACTCTGTGTGACTAATTCGTAGGTTATTAACTTGTAGCATCAGTACAGTACATTTTTTTGTTCTGGAAAATAAAGTATAATTATAGCATCTATGGATAATATTTATGATTTCATGTCATCTGGATGTTATGAGTCATTTCACAGAACCAATGGGTTCAGAGCATTACGCCCACTCAGTTACTTGCGTGTACACACACAGACTGAGGACAGACACAGCACATGTGGACCATGCAGGACATTTTCACTGAACTATCTAATAAAAAACACCAACTGTTATGAATCCCACTCTTCTGCTACATGAAGAGCTGGACAGCAGTTCTTGTCTGCCAAGACTGCTAATAATAGATTTAACATTTCCTTTTGTTCTTTGCAAAGCACTGAATACTCCTTCCTCATTAGCAGTAGCTTTATAGCAAGACAGAAGATAGATGGATGTTGAATCTAACAATATTTAGTTCCAGTAGTCTGTTAAACATTCAAACATAGATAAGGTCGCATGCAGAGTACAGGTACAAAGCCAGTGAAATACAATTAGAATTCAGACAGATTTTCAGACAAGTATGAAAACAAAGGTACTAAGTCGTAAGTGGTGCCCTAAGTATTACGATAAGTAATATGTATGAAAGTAAGCTGTAAGAAAACGATAAAAGTGTACAGTATATGTGGAATAAAATCTATATATTTGATAGCTTTATATAGGCTCTAGCCTATGCAGACATATGATTATGGTAAACATGAAGATTTATATTTAATTGAATTATAATTTAATTTATTTTTTGTTTTTGTCCATTCTCAGTCTGTTGTAGTGTTCTGTCAGACATCTGTTGGATATCTGTTGTAAGACAGCCCAGCACTACAAGAAATGCAAACTTTTCAAAGCTTATACTCCGTTTTATTATTATTATTATTAATAGTTGTACATTACTACATCTAATAGTACAGTAGGAGAGATCATTATAATAGTCGAAAAGTATTTACAATCTTTCCTGCACGGTCGAAATGATGATATGTTGAACAGTTTTGAAGGCAGCTTTATCTCGTGTTATGGGCATAGTGACCAGGACGTGAAGGATGTCCCTGCGCATGCGCTCTGTTAGAGGAGTGAAATCGTGGCTCCGTTAGCATCCAGAGCTATCGGGCTGGTTGGGGAAGACGGTGTGGAGGAAGGTGTCCTGCGCACTGTAGACAGAAAGATACTGGTGTCTGTAAATACCCCCAGCTAATCCGTGAGCTAACAATTATCCCTCCATGCTGTCCGGGAAAGGAAGATAACGGTAACGTTAAATAACCCTGCACTGCCACTTAAATTAGCCATCGTGCAAGACAGATTAGGAAAAACTGCGTTTCGCGTTGAAGAAGCTTCATTTCAGGTAGAATCCGTTTTCTCTTTTGAATACTGAGATTAAAGCAGCAGTCTGGAGTAACGTTACGTCCTGTAAGAATGAGGCTGTCGAGTAACAGACAATGTGCGGTGGAAGGAGATGGAATAAAGATGGACCAAGCTCCTCCATTCAGAAACCCTTTTGTGCACGTCTTGAAATTCAGCCCTCTGGAAAAGGCAAAGGTAAGATTACTTTGTGTTTTGCTGGAAAATTATTAACATTTGGTACAGGTGCGTGTGACGAGCAGTTTTAGCAGTTTGTAGATCATTTACAGTTCAGTGCGACACCGTGGGAACACTGCCACCATCATTTAACTTAGCAGTTTCTCCTGATTGCATGCAGTCAGCTGAGCTTGTGATAGCTAGCCGGCTAACATTAGCGACATACATGTTGCTTTCTCCCTTCTTGGCTTGTTCCCGTGCTTTACTGTAGCTGTGCGGGGCTGAAAGTCTTTTTAAACATACGTATAGCTGCAGGCTTGGTGAGTTTGTTTGTCACAAATAAGTATATTAAACGTGAAAATCAAGCGGTGTCACCCACGAAGCCGCTAACAACCCACTGAAATGAAAGAGTTATCAGAGCATGGCCGCCTGTCCAGGATGGGCCTAGCTCTTCAAGTGTCTTAATAGCTTATTGTAGCATATATTTAATAGCTTCTACCAAGATGTCATGTTTTTCGGGAACAAGTAAGTGGGGCTTTTATCTTAAACATTCATTTTCTAGCTTACCTTGTTTTGTTTTTTTCTTGCATTGTTGGTGCTTTCACCTCAACCAGTAGGCAACACGTGTGGAAGTGGTGGTTGATGGAAACCTGCATGTTATTTTCATACCCAGTTAAAACTTAAAATAATAATAATAATAATAAAAAACAACAATTACTTAATTACAATGTACAGTTTTGCAGCACAGACATGAAGCCCAGTTTTTCCTCGTTCCCACAGATAATCAGATTTAGGGATTTCAGGGTTCTCATGAAGAAGCTGTTAACTTGCAGGCCACTAGTTTTATATTTTTTTTAAGCTTTATTGCTCATATAAAGTATAAATGTTTTTGAAAAAAGGATTATTAAGTTTCAGCCTGCACACACAGCATAAGACAGGGATTTAAAAGTCTTCCAAATCTGATTTATTTTGCCCTTATTACAGGTTTGTGTGCAAATATTTCAACATATTGCATTATGCACAGGTATATAGAAACCTTAACCCATCTTGTATAGGCATGAACAGCAGAATGTTTAATTTCTAAAACGGGACTGCTTATAAAATTTAAGGTTTATGTGCAGCCTCACCTCATATGATCTCTTTTTAATAGTCAGAGCACAATGTTTTGTGTGCTCATCCTGAGACATGAGTTATCATTAAGCAGTACACTGACAGTGAACAGAACCTGATTCATTTGTACAACAACCTAGGATTCAGATTATGTTTGACATTTTCATTTAGTGTAAATGGTGTGTCCTTGCTGAACACTATGTATGTGTGTGTGTGTATATATATATATATATATATATACATGGAAATATTGTTTTCAAGTACAGTTGAAAGAAAAAGTAAAGGCACCGTTTTTTTTTCTGGGTTTTCTGCATAAATTCATGAAATGTGATCTGATCTTCACCAAAGTCACATATTAAGAAACACTAAGAAGCAAATGGTCATGACCTGTCATATCTTTACTGACTATAATTGGGAAACATACAGTGTGATGATGGGGAAAAAAGATAATGGCAACACTAGGCGTCCGATGTCACTAAGTGTCAACTGAAGTCAGGTGTTTGCAAACATGGAGTCTAATCAATGAAACAAGAATGGAGGTGTGGTTTAGAGGTACCTTGACCTTAATTAGAGCTGGATAACATCTCTGTTTATGAGTTAACCAAATGCGAAACATTTACCGGGCATGGTATCCATGGCAGGACACAACAGTATAAGCAACTCATCTCTAAACATTCAAACTAAAAACATTGCAGCACTCCTGACCACCCTGACAATCCACAACACTAGGAAAAATTTCCTGTGGATAGATGAAACAAAGGTAACAATATTTGGCAGCTGCATACCAACATTAAAAAGTCGTCCCAACAGTGCAGTATCGTAGGAGGAACATCATGAGTTTGGACTGCTTTGCTTCCTCTGGACCTGGACTGCTTGCCATTGTGGAGAGGAAATTTTAAGTTTATCAAGGTATCTTACAAGATAATAAAAAAGAGAGTTCCTGGCTGCAAACTGAAACTGAAATGAAGCTGGTTGATCCAGCAGGACAATGAACCTAAACATCAAAGTAGATCTGCTGCAGAAGCAGTTCTGTAAGGAGGAATGGTCCAAAATTCTTCCTGAACGTTGTGCAGGTCTAATCCACAGTTACATGAAGCACTTGCTTGAGGTTATTGCTGCTAAAGGTGGGTCAACCTGTTATTAAAACAGTGTTAACATGACTTTTTCCACCAGTGAAATTTCCCTTTGGGGATCAATAAAGTACCTATTTATTTATTTAATGGGTGTGCTCAAAGTCATGAAAGATCATACCTGTTTGTGTTATCAGCAATTGCAATTGCAGACAGTGCCATTACTTTTTTTGCAACTGTATGTAGTACATTCATAATGAGAAAAACACCAAAAAATACATCTGTTATTCAGAATTCCAGCATTACTTCTAAAATTGATAGGATTGTATTGATGGTGGACTCATATCACCCACAACTCAAAGATGAACAAGTCAACAAATGTAATAAGTTTTTCAAAAGCTTTCAAATCAGAAATTTGCAACCTCTTCCCAAAGTTGCAATTTGATTGTTGTCCAGCAGTGCATGTACTATTTCTTTTAAGCACAAAACGGTAAAGCTTTAGTTTCATATAAATAGCCAAAATGTTTACCACATAGGTGAGTACATGTGGTATTTTGGGTTGTAGTATTGGTAAACTGTGAGGTACTTTAGAGTTCAGTCCTATTTGTGACAGTTTTATGATTGGTGCTTCTCTGGTGTACCAGGTATGAGCGTATCTTGTCACAAGAAAAGGGGGAAGTTTATGCACATTTCTGTTCTCTTGGCTCTTTTCAGCAAGACTATAAATAAAAGAATGTCAAAACCAAGGTGGCAAGTATGTTTTCTGCTTTCGTTATATAACATAATTAAGAGTCCTTTATGGTGAAACACATTAATCTTATATCCACAATAAAATTTGCACAATGTTGGGTTTTGACAATTAAGTAAAATTAAATTTGACAAACATTACAGACTCCCTGATTTTAACCTACAGTGTCAAAAGTACAAATCAGCAGTTTTACTTTCATTTTTATTCATTGCGTTTTTGTATACATGCATATTTTTAGCTGAAAGTCAGAGCAGAGAGGCATTTATGCCTGTAAATGTGTTAAAAGAAAACTGGGTCATGAACCAGTGGACATTGTGGTTCTAATGTAACTTTCCAGCACGTTGCATTGGTCTTGCTTTCACGTTCACAGCAACTTGAGGAAGTCATAATATGAACTGAAACCCTGAAAGAGTAAGAAGCTATGTAAAAATTCAGTTAATGAAAGACTGTAACAAGATGACTGTAATGGAAAGCAGTGTTTGTGTGTCTGTGTGTGTGTGTGCTGCAGTGGTTGGTCACAAATTGATAAACTTGTCTTACAAAGGTGTTTTTTTTTTTTGTTTGTTTTGTAAAACCCTTTGTATTCCCCAAATTCCTTGGTAACAGCTTGTAATAGAAGTAGATGAGTTTTGTTGGATTAACCCAGCCACGTATACTTGGTGTTAACATACCATTATTAGGCTGATGTCTAAGGGTGTGCGATATACTGTATATCATTTTCAATAATATCTAAATTCTTATTTGATGATGAGGCAACAATCATTGTCGAGTATTTACCCCACTGTTATAAAATTGATTACGCAGTGCTATTCATAAGATAGATAGATAGATAGATAGATAGGAAAAAAATGATTCAAAAGTTTAACATTTTTTTTACAGTCATTGGACACACCATATTTAACAGAAATATGCCTGTCGAACACTCAGGTACCGCTTGGCCAATAAAATTGCAGTTGTTGCAAATGCATTTAATTAGCATAGGACCTATATGTGACAATGTTAAAGTCAGCTGCACTTTTGGATTTTAAACACAAGACCAAACTGTGAGAATCCAACTGCAAATGTTTATTTAGCTTTCAACAAAATGAAAAGTTCACAGCTGAGACATAGTGAGCTCTGTGCCTGGTTTAGCTGCCAACTTTTTTTATGTCTGGACACAGGGATGTAAGTTTAAGCCTGAGCCTCCTGAACTGACCAAGATGGATGTTTAAGCTTCCTTTGTCAGTTCAGCCTAATTAAATCTGTTTGCCCAGGCTTGAATAGTGTAGTAATAATAATATAATAACAGCAATAAATACCAGTAAAATTATAAGCAAACACCATAAATAATCTGCACTTTGGTTAAAAAAACTACTTGAAAGGTAGACTCATCAGGAGCTGTACATTTGTGTTTTATCTTATACTGCCTACATTTCTTTGTTTTGTTTTTGTTTTACTAAAGTTACATTGTTTGATATGAAACTATTAATATGTGGTTGTGCTTGTGTACATTTTTAAATTATGACTTTATTTATTAAGGGGAAAAAAGCTGTACAAACCTGCCTGGCCCTGTGTGGAAAAAGTAATTGTCCCCTAAACCTAATAACCGTTTGTGCCACCCTTGACAGCAACAACTTCAGTCAAGCGTTTGCGATAACTGGCAGTGAGTCTTTCACATCACTGTGGAGGAATTTTTGTCAACTCTTCTTTTCAGAAATGTTTTAATTCAGCCACATTAGAGGGCTTTCTAGCATGAATGACCTGTTTAAGTTCATGCCACAGCATCTCTATCTATTTAAGACCGGACCACTCCAAAACCATAATTTTGTTTTTTTTGTACAGGCATTGAGAGGCAGACTTGTTGTATTGTAGATCATTTTCCTGCTGCGTAACCCAAATGCACTTGCACTCACAGACATGAACTGATGGCCAAACATTCCCCTTCAGCATTTTCTGGTAGAGCGTAGAATTCATGGTTTTATCAATTATGGCAAGTCATCTAGTTCTTTAAGCTGCAAAGTAGCCCCATTCTCTCTCTTATTGTTGAATCATGACCTTAACTGAGGCAAGTAAGGCCTGCACTTTTTCAGATGTTTTTCTTGGTTCTTTTATGACCTCCTGGATGAGTTGTCATTTTGCTCTTGGAGTAATTTTGCTAGGCCAGCCACTCCTGGGAACGTTGACCACTGTTTCAATGCATTTCGTATTTACTCAGCTTATCTTTGTGTAATATTAAAATTTGTTTTTAATCATTTAAGTGACAAATCTATGCAAAAAAATTGAAAGTCAGGAAGGGGGCAAATACCTTTCCACAACACTGTATGCTGCTTTCACACATGCATTGGAATCCTTTTTTACAAACTTGGAAAAACGTTTTTACAGAAGTCATGAATGAGTCAATAGCTTATTCCCACAGTATAGATCAGTATTCCTTTGGACTGGTGTCAACACTGGGCAACTGATGTGTTCTCTATGAGGGTAATTACCCCTTTTTAGTGCAATAATGAAGTATTTTGTTCATGTACCACACTACCACACGAACCAACCTTTCCAATGAGTTTGAAAAACTTAAATCTTTTTCTCGCTGATCAACAAGAATATAGGTTGTTAGCATAAGATGTCACTTTGTTGCGTTGCAGTGCCACCAACTGCAGATGGAGGACAGGAAGTGATTTTATACACCGGAAGCACTATCACAAGCTCTCAAAATGTTCCTCAATTCGATCTGGTTGACAAAGTATGAGGAGCTTTTACTGAGTACCAAAAGTGGTTATTCAGAAGGAAGGGCAGCAATAAATTGAGGTGGTGAAAGGTGAATTGTTTTCATGTATGTCAAGCGAGTCTGAACATCATCTTTGGGATAGCCATGACCTGGATCACTGACGTCCTTAACAGATAAAATGACTACGCCTTACTACACTGGCTAATGTTGAGCCCTCTTATTTTAAGTTAGCTTGAGATTTGGATACCATAAAGTCCCTGTACATTCTAAATGTTATGAACAGTATACACTACCAGGCAAAAGTTTGGACACATACAGAAATGACTGTTTTTGAAATAGAAGCTGATTGTTTTTAACATCAAATTCTAATGTGAAATACAGTGTAGACATTGTTAATATTAAAAATGACTATTGTATATAGAAAGTCTTTTAAAGGAATATTTACATAAACATACAGAGGCCTATAATCATCAAACATTAGTATCGTCTTCCAATAGCACATTATGTTTGCTAATGGAAGTTTATTAAATTAAGAGGATAACTGATCATTATAAAACCATTTTGCAATGATGGTAACACAGCTGGAGACATGCATCTTTTCATGACAAAGATGGTAAAGCCTATGTGTCTCCAAACTTTTGACTGGTAGTCTATGTAGGCCCTGTATTTGCAGCTACAATACAGTTCCCAAGTTGCATTAGTTAACATAAATGTTTTACTTTTTAAACAGTGACAAGCTTTATTGCATACATTTAAACACACTGAAGTAAAATGCTGAATTAACTTTAACCCCTAAATAACCTTTCTGTTTCTGTAGCATTACTTTTATTGTAATTCAGAGTGACAGTCATGCCTTTTCATTCTTGGATTTGAATAAATCCTTTAACAAATATGTTATACAGAGACTCACACATTTCCAGCAAGGTCCATTTTTTTACTGTTGGTGGAAATAAAGTACCAGAACTTGCTGTGTTTGCAGCTACCTTATCCCATACCAATCAATGCAGATAATGTCATCATAATGTAAATATTGTTTCTCAGATCAAGGGTCTATTTTGAGGGAGGAAAACATGTCTACAAGTGTTACTGTACTCTCAGAAGTTGTTGTGCGCATTGGTTGTCACTTTAATTTGACACCCAAACTTTCATTTAATTGATTTAAATTGATTACTTCCCCAGATGAGATAAGAAGCACAGATAGACTTCATGCTTTCCAGTAGTGGTTGTTATCAGTACAAATATTGACGGAAGATAAGCTCTGGTGACAAAAATTAGCAAAGTAAACAGTCATGATTGGCTCCAAAAGATGAAGTGCCAGGTATATTACCTGAGCTTTCCTGAACATACGATATGACATTTGTAACATTTATGTGATAGTGTTATTGTCTGACCTTTTAAGCACTTTAACTCTGAGATTCAGATGTCACATTTGTAAAGTATTTAGTGATTTTTGGCTTCACATGCATTTAATGTGACCCTGTTATTTTTATATAAACCTTGAACTTAAAAAAAAAAAAAAAACCTTTAATAAAGAGATCTGAAAGTTTACAGCACTTTTTGTGAAGCACATGAAAACACAGTTGCAGCTTAATGTATCATTAGCTTACTCCAACTAATGAATTAATAAAGTGGAAAACAGATCTTTTCCAGTAGCAACGATAAATAAGATAAATGAGAAAACTATTACACATGGGTTTCTCATGCCCCTAAAAATTAAGACTTGCAGGCAGAACTGTTTCATTGTAGAGGAAAGTGAGGCTGTAACTGTACCAAGATGGGTGACAACACTTATGTTATTTGTTTTCTGTAACCAATTTCCGTTTCTCTTTTCCTCAATGTCTTACAGATTGCATTAATGACAGTCACATTGTTCCCCATCCGTCTACTCATAGCTGCATTCATGATGCTGCTGGCTTGGCCTTTTGCCTTCATGGCCTCAGTAGGACGCTCTGAGGCTGCAGTGGAACCCCAGTGCCTCTGGAGGAGGTGGGTGCCTTATATGCATAACAGTCCACAGTGCTTGTTTCAGCATGAACAGAAAACACATGAACCACAGGATCAAAATGCTACTTCACTTAGAAGTTTTCAGTGTTCAAACAGCACCGTATTATATTTCCTCATTCAGTCGGCCACCTGACAATAAGTGGTTGTGGTTGCAATGGTTGTAAGCCTGCAACTATATAAAAACTGAAATTAAAATGAATGGGAGAAAAAATCTGAAATTACTTATTTATCTTTATTTATTCAGTATGGTGTATTACGCTGCTATAAGAGTCTCACATCAGCCACAGGTCTCTTTCTCTTGAACACTTGTCTCAAACAAGAAGCTAAAAATAACACCTTACAGGTTAATGAATAGGCTGGTGAATAATGTCATATTTTATAGATGGTGCTTGCAGTTGAAATGTGTGGCAATGGTGACAAGTGAGATGCAGAAAAAGACAACCAAGATACTGATTAC
>JAUBNQ010000008.1:15269844-15283395 GCA_032353495.1 Ctenopoma kingsleyae | reverse complement strand
CACCCACATATGTGGGCACGTTTATTTCTTGATATGTGTTGGATATTTTTCCCCTCTAAGAGCACCAGTGGTACAACTGGTAACTGTACAGTGGCATACAGTGAACTAGAAAACATTCTGAAATATTAAAATCTTTAAAATGTGTCTTTAAAGTGGCCCCTTAATGTTTGCAACGTATAGACCTACATATTATTATAATGATGTCTGTAGCTGTACATTTCATCTTTGAAAAGACAACCAACATTTCAGTATGCCTATATTCTTCATCAAAAATGAGTAGTCTGTGTTTACTCCTGCTGGAAAAGAAAATAGCACCGTCAAGTGGCTTCATGAGAGAAATGCATCTGAAGGTATATTCTGTACAGAATCCCGTGCAGGCAGCTTTACAGATGCACAGCAAGCCAGAGTGAGACATTTAATGTATATTATGTACATTATATATTACTGTATTACTTTATACTGTGGCACCTACGATGCAGCCTGCAGTATACCAAAGCTTTATTGAATGGTTTCATAAAGTAGGAAAATAT
Organism: Ctenopoma kingsleyae; assembly: GCA_032353495.1. Taxonomy (NCBI): domain Eukaryota; kingdom Metazoa; phylum Chordata; class Actinopteri; order Anabantiformes; family Anabantidae; genus Ctenopoma; species Ctenopoma kingsleyae. Next base: position 15,282,865 of record JAUBNQ010000008.1, on the reverse strand, counting down.
TTACACTTAGGAATTTGATTAAAAAAATAAATAGTTATATACTATTTCATGAAAATATCTATATTACGAATTCCACTGGCTATTAATTGTTTCAACGGGAACGAGCCACCTGACAATAATGTGCAAAAGGACGTAGAGGGCAGATCTCCCTGCTGTGCAACACAATTAGTAAACACAAAACAAACATGTTTTTTGTCCTTTTTTTCAGGATGTCACCGGGTTTCCAATTGGTCTCTTGATGCCCAATTAACTTTCTCACCTGGTTGCTGAAAAGTTTTACACCTTCTAGAATTTGCCTATTTTTTCGTCTCTGCTCACAGAGCTCGTTGTGCATATTATATGTTTTGTGCATACTGGAATAATATTTTTGAATAAGCATGTTGTTTCTCAACAGTTAATGACTGACTAGCTGTTGATCACGGCTGTGCGAGGTTCCTTGTAATCGGTGAGAGAACAGCGGCGTGTTCCCATAGATACATCCCAACAGATGAGCTCCCATGATACTCAGCCTGTATCATGAGGGAACTGCAGAGACGCGTTTGCGTTTACCCCCACCTGTAGCGTAGCGGCACATACGAAGCGGATACCGCTGCACGTTGTTTCTTCTGTCGCAGGTTGAGATTCTGCAAAGCTTAGGGATTGTTTATCTTTCTAACCCTGGATCACACCAACATTTGCATTGCATGTGATCATATTTTTTATTACTAACCTTTTAATTAATCCACGAATAGCCTATTGCACTGCACGCTTTTCTATCCAAACTGCTGACCTTTTCGAGATCTGCGAGTGCCACGTTCTCAGCTCCACTGAACCCTAAACATTTGGCCAGGAGAGACCAGCTCTAATGTCATTATAATGGCCTATAAGCTCTTGGCTCGCAATTGGGATCAACCTGTTGTAAGTTAATTATAACAAGGATCTCTCTTCTTCGCGCGCCAGCCTGTTTTTACGCGCAAAGATGGGCTCGGAGAAGCCAAACTTTCTGGCACAGCCCGTCGTGAAAAATATTTTTATGTTTAGAAACGGTGATCCATACTACGAGGCTCGCCGGATAGTGATAAATCAAAAGAGGGTGTCCAACTTTGAGACTTTGCTGAGAGAGGTGACCGGCGGTGTACAAGCTCCGTTTGGAGCAGTGAGAAACATCTACACACCGAGAGAAGGTCATAAAGTGGACTGTTTGGAGAGCCTGCAGAGCGGGAAGGAGTACGTCGCTGCTGGCAGGGAGCGATTCAAAAAGCTGGAGTAAGATTAAACTATAGTTTAACCTAAATATCGCACTGACATTATTGTGCAAAGTCTGTTTTGTCCTTTCACGTGCTTCCCACAAATTACACCTGTGTTTGCTGTAGCGTGTTGGTTTCAGTGTAAGGTAAGGGGAAACACACGTCATCAGGGAAATACAGCAGTGCATACAGCAGCATATTAAGTTTTACGATGCAGCTGTGTATGTACAGTACAGACTCATCTGGTAGTAGGGTTTTGCATGCAGCAACCCATGTTGGTCAGCTGCAGTTACTGTTCAGTGAGAGTGATTAAAATCCTGAAATACACTGCACACACAGAGAGGCACATTAAACAGATCTGATGTCTTAGTCATGATCTGAAAGTTTAGGGGACTGAACGGTTTTGCACCTGTGCTGAGTCACAGCATGAGGCACATGGGCGCTAGAGAAGTGTGCTATGCCTTACCTAAAAATAAGTCGACTTATACTGCAGATAATGAGATTTACAGCGGGTTAATCATAGAAGGCAGCAGAGAAGTAATTGAGTGGGAAGGTATTCTGGAGCCATAAAGTTTGTATAGTGTCACTATGCTCTTTGACATAGGTGTTTTTAAATACCCAGGGTCACACATGGGTACTGTGAACACTGACTGCTGCAAAACCGACAAAATATGCAGTGCAAGAAATGATAAATACACATGCATACATAGGTGTTTTGATTAGGGCTTACATTTACATTTCTTGTTTTTAATCACTAGCTAGTTGGCAGCAAAGACAACATTGTATGATTATACATTGTTGTAACTTTGAAACATTTCTTTGTGTGTTACTTCAAATCTTACTTAAAATCAGAGTGCTGTGTATGATTAACTTAGACCTACTCAATTTTTTTCTGTAGCTACCAACAGATTGGATCCAGAAAGAAGAGGCTGCTTCGGAGTCTTCCAATGCAGGTAAGGAGAAGGAATTGCTAAAGTAAATCAAACTTCTTTCAGATTGCCATAAATGCATGCACTAAATTGTCCGATGTCAGTGTATATTCTATTGATTAGCTACATGTATGCGGTGCAGTAGCTGTGTGGCACAGGATGATGCCATCAATATGATCTGTGTTTGCTGACCTCAACGTTATACAATGAATTAATTCAGCTCAAATATAGATCATTATTCACTAACTGCATCATATAATAAACATGCTGCCATCCCGTTACTCTAACGTGCTATTACGGCATGGCTGCTTGCTGTGACTGGATTTGTGGATCATTGCGGATATTTGGCATCATATGAACACAATCTGCAGATATGGAATGTGCTTGCATAATTTATATAGACTTGTAAATCATCCACACAGTCATAAGGTGCCCTTGCCAGTGAAGATCCACAGGATCTACTCCACCTATCCTTGGCAGTGCCCCCACACTGGTGACTGGACAACATCTTAACAGTGTTCTAGTATATTGCAATCTATGCACCAACATATTCAAGATGCATTTTTTTTTGTTAATTTCCATGTGTAATCTTTATTAAGCTTTCATAGCCACGTAATTATGTGTGTATTTTAATTACAGGCACATTGTTTACATTCTTTTTTTTCTGGTGTTACTTTAAGTCAAGTTTTTGGAGATTAATTAAACCCTTCAGCAGCTACGTTATCGAGGAAGGGTTTCAGTTACCATATCTTTACTCAGTCCAACTCTTCAACATTTGAAACTGCCACTAAATGCAAGATACATGAGGATTTGGGAACATCAACTCTGCACTCTTGTCCCCGAACACAGTGTAAAGGTTATAGAAAGATCATTTAAGCAAGGTGTAATGTTTACCATTCCTCTCTATTGTTCTCTGTGAAAAATAAGTTTGGTGTTGTCTCAGTGGCTATGAATTATTAATTTATGGATCATAATCATCCCTCCTTATTATGCATCTTTAAACACCAGCTGTGGAGTCAGAGCAGAACAAGAGCAGCTTAAAGTCAAGCTCATCTATTCCAAAAGACAGCTGTAGGTCCTCTTTCCAGTTGAGAGTTCACTTTTGTTATAATAATATTTATTCTGGGGTTGGCACAGATGCTGCACTGTATGTGGACGGCCACCTAATATAATTATAACCTCCATTGCCAATGTTATGAGGACAGTATGGCAAAAAATCAGACAGACTAATTTTAGTCACAGAAAGCGATGGGTCACACAAGAGCCATACTGAAAGTGTGCAGCCCTTTGACTTTTCTCTCTGGCCTGGTACCCAAAGCCTCAGAAGCATTGTCTGTGTGCTGCACTTCTCTCCACTATGACATGTTAGTCATACTAGATAAGATAATCAGGAACCAGTCTATGTGCTCTTAATTTTCTCTTACTACTTGCAAGAAAGCAGCTTTTCCATTGCAGATAACCTTGTTGCTGCTCCTGTGATTGCCTAGTGAGTACAATAAGAGCCCATTTAATTTACAAGAACCCTGCTTCCCCCTCACTTCCCCACTTAACCTGCATGATTGTGTTGATTAACAATGGACTCTTGCACAGGGCAGGTCAGGCATACTAGTGGAGGGAGGGCAGATTAAGACTGAATCATAAAAAACATTACCCTTTTATGATTACTATAATATCTATCATCATATATATGTATGTATGAATTAGAACATCTAAGTAGTGAGTTCAGCTTGTTGTATTTTCTCTTTTTGATGTACCTAACATCTCTTATCGTATCGTATCATATCACATCACACGCTGTGTCCTTTTATACATTCTTGTTTTGACTCTCAAAGTGAGTGTTTTTTTCTCATGTTTGAATAATATGTGGTGACGGTCAGTCTGTGCGTTCTGTCCAGGTAACTAACCACAGCAGAACACAGCAGACCTACTCATAAAACAAACCACACCCTGAGCAGCTTTAATAGCCTTTCCTACTACTAGTTTACAATGGTAAAGTGGTATCAAACACTGTAGGGGTGCTACATTGTCAGCAAGATACATAGCCCAATGCATGATATTTAATTTTAAATATAAATATGATCAAATATGAAAAATTATCAATATAAAATATTTTGTTTTAATTTTGCCTTACAGAATAGAGCAAAGAGTAAAAAGAGTAAAACATTTATTTATGGACCAAAATAGGAAAATAGGCTATAGAAGGCAACCTCATAATCCCCCGTATGGTGCCTTTTGGTAAGTGTGGGTCCATGGTAGGCTGCCCTTCTAGTCATAAGATTATATGAAGGACTAATAGTGTATGTGACTTATTTTGATATTCTGTTGCTGTTACATTTGCACCTTGACAATTGAAATCTGGGTATACTTAGCACCAACAGTACAATGTGAAGTATAACATTTCCCAAGTGGACAGTGCACAAAAAAATTAATAAAAAGAGATCTAACCATTGTAACTGTTTCATGGAGACTAATCCATGCTTTGTTGTGCCTGTTTCTGTTGTCGAACTGGTTACTAGCTATGTGGTTTATATATATATATATATACAGTATATATATCTGTGGTTTGTAGTACTCATAAAAAAAGTTAAAAAAGAACTGCCACTGCATTTTTGTTGAGCAGCATTTGGGGGAATCTTGACTAATTTGGTTAAAATGCAATTCAATGCTATGTTATTTGTACTGTTTTTAGTTTTTAGATATGGATGAAAGTCGATAATAAGAAAGCCTGTGTGGCGTGGTATGCATTCAGTGTCTTATGCCTTATACCTATGAATATGTCCCAAATCTTGTTGCATGATGCACATTTTTGACTTCTGCTCCTGTCTTTATGACTCTGTTACCAGGTTGCATTCACAAACCCCAAAAGACTTTTAATATGCCTCCTCCCATATTGCTTTCTTTCACAGAATCCTAATCCCAGTCTTAGAGTCACAGTGGGTTACCAGGTGCTATGGGACAGAACCTGCAGAGTTCACTCTTTGCTACCTCACAACCTCAATAAATTACAGAGCTCAATCTTTTGCTTTAACAGAGATGAGAAACAGATTATTTTAGTCTGTACAATAGCTTTTTTTGTCTTTTGGCTTTAGGGTAAATGCATATGCTTTTACACAATATTTTTTTGATTCTCTCAGTAAAAGGAGAAAAAAACAATTCAAAAGCATGGAGAGATTATTCCAAATTGCATAACAACAAACAAATCTTATCTACACTCTATGTATAGGTCTAATGCCATATGAAACTGATGCCACTAGTGGCTCTGAGTCTCCAAACAGTTTTGGCTCTAGAGGATTACTGTACTTGCCCTGTTGACTGCCCTGACATGTCCAGCTATATTTAGGAGCTGGTGTTAGCATAAATGTTGTCTTCACCAACTGAAATATCAACACTGACTCCACTTAGCATTGGTCCCTAAAGCAAAAATCCCTAAAGTTTGATCTGTTGTTCTGAGACTTCACTGGGATACAAGGACTGTCCACAGCTCCCTGTTGGCCTCACTGATGTACAAACAAACTTTCAAGTATTTATAATTTTAAGTCTGTTCAGGACCCAGAAATATATACTGTACAATAGTGGTCGACTCATTGATTGGTTGGCCAGTTAATCAGACCAATCTTTGACATTTCTAATTAATCAGTATCAGCCGATGTCTCCGCTCACAATTGCCAATTAATTAAAAAAAAAAAAAGGAGCCACTTCTGCAGCCTATACCGAGAGCATTTCATGCACATATGTGCATGTGCACCAATGCAAGTGACTCACTGGACTGCATTTTTTTAGCATTTGAAGAGTGCAGTGAGTGAAGTTAGCAGATCTCTAAACACAGTTACAATGTTTATGCTGCAGCCTCTCATCTCCGTGAACAAGGGCAGAGGTCAGCTCCTCCATATAGAACAGACAATAAGCAGCAGAACAGATGAAGCTCAGGTGAGGTGAGACTCTCTTACAACTGTACATGCGATAAAAGTAAGAAGTCAAAGAAACAGTTTATCAGTTTTGGGAATGTCCTACATTTTAATAGTGGCTCCCTGATGCCTGCAAATTATGTAAAATCTCCCAGATATTAGCTATATCGTCTCTTAAGTAAGTGTGTCGTGCACAGCATTGCATGAGTGACCATATCTCACAGCAGCAGCGACAGTGAGGCGTTCATGGACAGTATGGGGTGTAGGTCATCCGTGTTTCTGAAACTCTTTTATTTTAAAACTTATAATAAATTTATAACAATTCAGATATTTTACTAAATCTTAAGTTCAGCATTATTTGTGTCTCTTGTAAAATTTTTGTATTTTATCTGATGCAAAAAGAGAAAAAATGACTAGATTAACAGCATACACTAAACATACTAGTTACATAGAGTATAGTAATATTTACAGACATTAAGTGCCAGTTGTAATTGCTGTGTAGCTAAATGAACTAACAAACAAAGCTACTGTTAGCTTACTAATATGACACCTTTTGACTCTTAAAGATTTTAAATCACATTTCACACATACACTGTCTTGTCTTTCTGTCTATGTGCCACACTGTCTACAATTTTTTGTCTATAATTTACATTTTTAAATTTTTAATTTTTTTTTACAACCAATTCTTGTCTGTAACCTTATTCTTTGTTTTTGTCAAAAAAGCCAAAAAGGACCAGAAGCAAATTCCTTGTATGTGCTAGCATACTTGGCGAATAAAGCTGATTCTGATAACATACCAAAATTACATAACATATGCTGATAACATTAAAATTCAACTAAAACAATCTAGTGTTACCTACTCAAGCTGTAGAAATGCTACGAACCTGTGTTTCCGTGTGAAACACAGATTTAAGTGCAGATATAAATAAATTAATAATTAATAGTCGTAAAGTAGTAATTTTTTAGAAGAGTTTGACTGAAAGGCTACCTCTCTTTTGATCACATTCACACTCAATAAATTTAGCAATTTAAATAGTTTCTAGCAACATTTAGATAAAGTCTTACTAGCCAAGACATTTCTTAAGCCTTTTGGGCAGAACTCAATTTAATAATCACTAATTTGAAGTCAGCAAATAGATACTCTGAATTTAGGAAGATCTTTATGTTCAAAAATGGATTTAATAAGAGATAGTGAAACCCAATCCTGGGACAATTTCTATTTGACTCAGGTATGGTGCAGACAGCACAGTAAAAAGACTGAATAATTTTACTGGCTTCCTGCCAGCTTCCCACACTGCACAACCAAGCTGGAAAAAAATTATTACAGTATCAGGAATTGTCTAGCTTGATTCAAACTTTAACAAAATGCCACCTCTGTCTCTGTACTGTATTGTATAGCAGCAGCTATATGTTTGAAATACTCTATATACACATTATGATATGTAGGTACATTGTTATCCAGGTTGAGATGTTAACAAGTTTTAGAAATTCGATTTTTGGGTTTAATAATGGACAAAGAACTAACTTGGAAATCTTGTTAATATACATACAAAATATTAAGTTAGGAAAGTTATATAGCTTTTTAGTTTTTTAACAATGAAGTATTACAAGACACTGCATATTCCATATTGTTCTCTTATTTTGCCATGTTGGAGGTATGGGGTAAAATGTAGACAAATAATATAAATTCATTAGTTATATTACAGAAATGCAGTAAGAATTGTATTATCTATTATTTATAAAACTAGGTCTATGAAACTTAAAAATCTGGTTAAGTTAAAGGTAAATTAAGTTACATTAAATTTGCAAACTTTTTTTTTTCTTTTGCTTTAGCTCTGGGGATGAGAATCTGATTTGTATATGTTATTTGCAAGTGAGTTTTTTTAGTAGAATTTCCATATTTTTGGTAAGGGGCAGGTACAGAAATATTTTTCTTTTTCCCGCTCCTTTTCTGTCGTGGAATATATACAGTACAAGCACTAACATGAGCAGAATGGGTAAATAAATTAATTGTATGTATTTCACTCTTTATCTTCCCACTTTTTCAGGTTAAACCACTACCACAGAATCGAATCATTGTGTCAGCTCGGTTCCTGAAACCTATCAGGGAGCCATGTACAATATTGTAAGTCAATTCCCTTATGTGTAATACAACATATTTTACACTACTGTGCCACAATCAGAATCTATAGATTTTTCTGTCAAAGTGTTTCAGACAGTATAATAATTTGACTGTCAATATCAACTTTAATTGACTGTAGACACTTTTGAATTGGAAACGTCCGTGTTCTTCCGGAGTATTTAAAAACATGTATTTTCTTTACATAGTGTGGTAGCAAATGGTGATGTCTTGAACCCTGCAATGAGGATATTGATCCACCAGAGGTTGCTGGGACAATTTGACAGGATTCTAGAGATGATGACAGAGAAGATGGGTCTGAGAATCCTGGGAGGTGTTCGAAGGTATCACTTGAAAAATCTGCATAGTAAACATATGGACTGTATTTGTCTCATTACATTGTGACATAACTTTGGTATAACAAAATAAATCAAGAACAATGCATTGCAGCTTCAGAATTATACCACATTATATATAGCAGATGATCTCATTACATTTTCTAGCACCTGGCTGCATGCATTTGCATATACATGAAAAAGAGGATTTTCTTTAAACTTTTTCAAGTCATTTATGTTAACAAAGATTTATTTTGAATAAGACTGATACTCAGTGTTGTTACATAGTAAATGACCACACGATGATAGTGTGACAGTAATCAAGCAGTGACGTTTACAGTGAAACTCTCCCATAGATGCCATTTTTGCCCAGTCTCGTTCTTATTGTTGAATCATGAACAACATCAATCTGATTTTAACTGAGACAAGTGAGGCCTGCAGTTCCTTAGATGTTGGAGGGGGAGGGCACTTACTTTTTCACTTAGGGCCAGGCAGGTTTGGACAAATGTGCAAACAAAAAAAACATCAGGAATAGGGCAAATACTTTTTCACAGCACTGTATGTTATATCTGTTTTTTAGTCTCTACACTTATGAGGGCCACCAGGTGACGGATGGGAATCAGCTGGAGAGTGGTCAGCTTTATGTGGCTGTGGGGAGAGAAAAGTTTAAGAAGCTGGCTTACACTGACTTACTCTTCACCAAACCCAGAGGGAGAAGGAGGGTCAATGGGTAAGCACTGCAAAGTCTCAAGATAAGACAGATAACAGCATAAACATTTTAATTTCAGCTATACGTTTTTCACACATTTATTTTATTTTGTATTTGCATTAACAAAAATATGAAAACATCTCAAATTTACAGTACAGTATTTATAAAATACAGATTTACATGACTGATTTCAGCTGTCTGTGTCCATGCATCGGTCTTGTATGGCCAGTGCTTCATATCAGTATTTTTATATAAATAATGTTTGTCTTGTGTGTTTGATTTACAGAATGAAAGCTTACTCTCTACCACCAATCTACAGATTCTCTAAGCAAAATGGAGACGTAAGAGTCTTTCTGCATCCATTATTTAGATTTTTTTTTTTTAGTTGGTGCTTTAGAAAGCATAAAGCAGCCAGTCTTTAAATGTTAAAACTCATATGTTTGACCAATCTAAGAATCTGTGGTCTCCAGCTCAATATGAATAGGTCTCTGATACTTACAACATCTTCTATTATTGGTTCTCATACGTTTCTCATCAACTGACTAGACATCACCTTCCAAGAGTAAGTCCACGGCTCAGTGCAGTGAGAATGGAGACGGAGACTCCAAGGCCTCTCCTCCAGGTCACAATGGCAACAACAAGGAACACCTGGCCTCCATTGTCAGAGAGATCTCTCAGGCCAGACTCATCTCTCTCAGGAAGAGGAGAAGTGGACAAAGCGAGATTCTTGGCAACTCTGACAATGGTAATGCAGGTACAAGCAGAACAATATGAAAATACATAGTAGATGCAAATTTCAGAACACAGGACTAAAATTAAATTTAAATGAATTAAAAATTATCAGACAGGAGGTAGTCCTTAAAAAGACCATGTTATGCTTAATTTAAGGTTTATATTTTATTCTGGGGCTCCAGATTATATGATTTTCAAGTAAGAATCAAAGCAGAAAATACATGTTATAATGCATGTTATGCAATAGGTCCTCTGGCCTTGACATGAAACTAAAACAAAACAAAATAGTTGAACTAATTTATTACAATGTAAAACAGCCCCTTCGTGTTGTATCTTAAACACACAAAGCTCTTCTTCACAGAAACTAGCATAAGAATATAGATTATATCAACTCTGAATTATTGGAGCATAGCTGTAGGCAAGGTGTATCATTTTGTGACTTTAGCTTCATAAAATACATATGTTTCATTATAGAGTAACACACAGGCCAACTGACGACATTATAATGTAATTCATGAGCCATGTAATCAACTAGCCAATACAAAACAATATCTCAGGTACACAATCCTGCTGTTTTTTTTAATACAGGTTGCTGCAACAGTTATCTGTGAAGTGTTGTGAACAGAAAAAGATATTGCTTGTTGCTTGCCTGGAAAATCAAACCGTATCCATGAAATGTAAACAAAGCTTAATTCAACCTCCTCTCCACTTTCTGTGAGACATATCGATCCCTGCATGTACACTCAAACCAGTGCTAAAGGCAGGTTGATTAAAAATTGCAATGAAGAAAAACAGATTATGTTTCTGTAAGGTCACTGCTTAATTAGCTGACTTGCTCACTTAATTTGGCAGGTATTTATTTAATATTTCTTACAGCACTTTGCAATCACAAACAAATCTGATGGCTATAAAAAGCTGTAAAAACTACTGAAAATATTATCTGTATCTGTAACAATTTATTATTAACCCTTAGGCTATTGCATCTAACATTTAAAATCTACACAATGTATTTATCTATTTGAAATATATCTGTGTGTGTGCAAGAAAGCGTGTGTGTGAGATGTTATGAATCCGTGATGAAGTGATTTGATTGCATGTGTGTGTGTAATTCTTTTTAATGACTCTCCTTCTCATACACTTCTCATCATTTCTCAAGACTATCTCACAGTATTATTACAATTGCCACCTGACTTTTTAATGTCTGTATGTCCGAACTGCATTCTCCCATAGATCATTTCACTTAAGATTGTACTATACAAAGACATATGATGTAATGCATAGTCTTTGAAATCTTATGTAACCTGCTGCATTCGGACATGCCCACACAGTGGCACTGTTGCTCTGCTAAACAATATAGCAAGATATATTGAAAGTAGGTCCAGTATGATGACATTAGCCTCTGTTACAAGAAACACATTACGTCATCTCCTGGGCTCATGATTAGTCTGTTATAATGCCATGCAGAAACTGTGTGTCTCCAGTTAGACTTTACTTTTGTGCTCAGTGGCACCTGGCATTCTTTTCGACATTAATAGGTTTTGTTGCTCTGGGACCCTAACAGATGTTTCCGTGGATGGTATGGGATTTTTAATAACAATGTAAAAGCAATGGAAAACCTTTCCTGTTTTTTTTATTATTTTATTTTATAGTAAACAGCATTTAGATTTTCTGCCGAGTCTATACTGTCTCTGACCATATTGTGTCTCCTGCTGTGGTATGAAATGCATTACGTCATCTTGTGGCTCATGATAGATGTTGCCTGTTTTCTTTTCTGGCAGTAGAGTTGACAGCAGAAGCCTAAAGGAGCGTGGAGAATTGTGTCTGTGGTTCAGGGGATCTGGCATTTTGCATCAAAAGAGAGGAATGAGCAACGTTTGTGTGCGTGTGTGTGTGTTTCTTTGCCTGTGTGTGTATGTGTGCATTTGAAATCTGTAATGTCACCCTCAAAATCCTCTGTACATCAGATTGTGGGGCATGTCATATCATATGCACTGAAAAGCATGTTGCATTATTGGACCCCCTTGGGTGACATTGACCAAAGATTAAATTAACAGACAAACAGCTCAGAAAACGAGATCAGACATTAGACAAAATTGTTTGAATGGCTTAGAGGGCATATCACATTCACATGCAGCCTTCAGTGTTTGACCTACAGTCTTCTGCACTGTAAAACAGCCCTACTAGAAATAAGCCAAATATTCTTAAATAAAGTCTGCCAGTGGGGTATTTTTTAAACTAGCATAAACGTTAAGCTCGAAAGACTATAAGACCACAAGCGGTTTCTTAATAAGCTACAATTTATTCCTTAATTGAAGATAATTTGTAAAAAAAAACAAAAAAAAAAAACAAAGAAAGAGATGACATTTCTTATAATAGTATTTTTTACTTTTCTAACTAATCTGGTTTTAAGTAATGAAAGGTTAATATTAGATTAACATTTAACAATCGAACTTGTAACAACAACAAGATGCAATTTCATCTTGCTGTGTCACATTTAGTGAATTTCCCCATAATTCACCAGGAAACATGTCCTACACGTTATTACAAGTAATTTCACACCAACTTTAAAGTTAGAGTTGAAGTGAATAATGGAAGTATAAAGGTTTAGGTACTTGTGTTAGCATATTAATTAATTTACCACCTTCTTCAGTTAGTGCTGCAAAATCACACCTCCAAAATTCATGATAATGCATTATCACAGCAATTATATAGCAACTGGGGAGACAGAATAATTAATCCATTTAATTTGTCACATAAAACTCTGTTATCAAACCAATAAAAGCATAAAACAACAAAATCTTAAGTTAGGAAAGTTAATTGTGACAAAACAACAACAACTACAGCTTCTACTGCTACACAGCTAATCAGAGCCACACCACCTGCAGACTCCACCACTCTCTACAAACTCCAGTTGTGGTAGCTAACATCACAACAACAGCAAACATTTGCAAACTAGCTAGTTATATCTGTGGTAAAATTGTGACTGCTTTTGACCTGTTCAGCAGGCAGAGCTGTGCTGATGAGTACACCGAAAACGACTATGATGTTGGAAACTGTCTGCTGCTG
>JAUBNQ010000008.1:15247671-15269744 GCA_032353495.1 Ctenopoma kingsleyae | reverse complement strand
TTGACCTGTTCAGCAGGCAGAGCTGTGCTGATGAGTACACCGAAAACGACTATGATGTTGGAAACTGTCTGCTGCTGCTCTCTCTCTCTCACTCACTCTCAGCTGGCAGAAGTGGATTATAGTGAGGTTGAAGTGTATATAGCCTATGATATAGTATACATTTTGTTTAGTCATGTGTTTGTGAGACAGTTTTTGTTCAGCATGGTCATTCGTATTATGTTGTGTGTGTGTGTATGCATGTTTTGCAGAGCAGACCGCAGTTCTCTTTATAGTAATAATGTGAAATATAAAGCAGAAGTTGTTTTTTTTCTAACATGATTTACAGTCTGACAGCACTCACTTTTGATCACAATCAATAAAAATAGATGAACAAACCTTAATAAATTAAAAAAAAATCATAGAGTTCTCAAATTGAAAAGTTGATGTAAGTGCTATTACTCTCAAAATAAGGAAAACAACCTTATTCCTTTGCTAGGTTATTATGCAAACCATTGTTGTAGCTTGTTATTGGTTATCTTGCACAGTGTTAGCATATTTCAGGCTTAACAATCTTGTGCATTGTTAACAATGTTGTGTATTGTTAGGCCTGTTAGGCTGGGAATACAATTGCTTTTAACTACGTAGTTGCACATGGCGCCCATATGTAGCTGGCATCGATTTGTTGCATTGTTTGTGCACATCTGTAGAAATTAACACTACAGTGTTGGACAAACTCAGCAACAGCTTTGAATCACCACAAAAATTTCATCAAAAATATAATGAGTTATTTCCACAACTGCCCGCATTTACATACATGCCATTTATATCGTCCTTACTGTTTTCTTAGGCATTATCTTAACATTGATGTCTGTCGCAATGGCTTCCGTTTACGTTGTGTAAAGGCAGAAGTTCACAAAGAAATTCTGTTGGTCAGACCCCATTATAGCTAAACTTTTAAATCCTCCAGACATGCACAAAGTAAAGGAACTTTGTGAACGATGACGTAGATGATTTAGTTGTTCTACATATACATGTCTGCAAACAGCAAGTATATCCCTAGCCTTAAAGTGAATGAATGCAGTTGACATTTGTAGTGTGTTGAAAGGGTTCCAAAATGGTCTGATCTAGCAAAACGTAAGATTGCTAGAGCAGCTTTTATGGAAAATTGTCGATTGTGCTCATTTAGACATAAAGCTGACACGTCCGGAGACTATCAGCTTAACGAATAGGAGGGCATGTCTGTGATGCAGGCTCTGAATAGCAGTTAATGTTTGCCTCTGTCCATGGTGCTGAAGAGATTGTAATGTAAGATACAGTAGACTGAGGTGTCCCAAAAGCAGCTTTACTTTTATTTAGTTGTTAATTGATTCTCCAGAAGCTCATCTGTGCTAAAATGTCCATTTGGCTCCTCAAACACAAACATCAGCAGAAATCATATCTGCCCATTGTGAAACAGAAAAACAAATGAGTTCTGTCCCCTTTAAAATTCTTAAAGTAGGTAGGTTTAGTGTTGTGGTCATATTTTTCCAATTTAGTTCATATCACATTTGTTTAGTGGTTCACAACAGTACAAAGGTGTTTTTGTAGAATTTTTGTCCTTGGGGAAATCCTGGCCTAGCTGAGGTATGAGATAAACACATTCCGTTCTTGTGCCAAAAGGAGCACAGAAAGAAAGGTGGCTGACTGGCAGTGGCTGTGGAAGGAGCACAGTATGAAACCCCCATCTCTATTGTGTTGGAATGTTGGAATGAAAACAACAGATTATTATAAAGGTGTCATATCATTATAAATATATTTCTGAGAGGCGGGATAGAGTGAGGTGTACAGACTTTAAGGCATTGAGAAACACAAGCTAGAGAGTGTGAGAGAGAAGAAAAAAGACCGATGAGGCAGAGTGACACCGTAACGTAAGATTCTGCCTCTGTTCTGGGCTGCCTCTGTTGTGCCAGGGAGGTTAGCTTTTGTGTGTGATGGTGTGTGTGTATGTGTCAGTAGGCCAGGCCCTATTATTCACTGTCTGTCAGCAGCTGGGAATCAGACTGAGGATAACTCCAGCAGTTTCTATCTGGTGTATTGTAAAGCTTTTGCTTTTCTGCTTCGTTAGAGTGAACACAGTGGTGAGTGACAGCAAAGACAACGGGGAGCAGTGCGACAAGTCATGCAGCAAAGGTCATGGAATGAATTTGAACTAGCTGTAACAAAGACATTTGGCTTAAAAGACTTAACCAACAAGACACATTCCCTGTCACATGGTTCACCCATCAGAGTAATGTTTTATGTTAGCTCTTTTAAATTGGGTTTCATTAGCATTTACTTTCAAAAATAGATGCATGTTCAGTTTACAGCCAATTAGCAGTTGTTACTAACCACCAAACAGAAAATATCAGTGTTCTTTTTCTCTCCACCTTTTATTATCTCTTGTATTGTAAGTCCCTTAACCCATCAAATTGCATCCTTTCCTCTTCTTGCTATCTTTATTTTTCTCCCTTCTCCTATCCCTGCTGTTCTTTCTACTCACCTCTATTCTCAAGACAGCTATTACCTGAACTGGTCACAAAGGCTCTTTAAAAATAGAACGAATGAAAAGGGTGAGAAGATCATTATGGGGAATGAGAGGAGAGAAAGAATGAGCATAGGTGAAATCAAGTAGTGAATATGGTGAATAGCCTGAGATGGTGAGGCATGAACACTGGGTGGTTAAAAAAGGGTATTGAAGGGTAGAGGGGTGGGTGGGGTTTGGGTAATTGTCTTTCATTTGGATAATCTCTCCATTTAGAGTCATCAAAGCAGAATTTTACTTGCCTCTACCCCTTGCTGAGACCAAATTGCTGCTCTAAAAATCAACAAAAGAGCCTTGCACTTCAAGAGGGAAGGATGGACAGACTATGGACAAGGGGAGAAAGAGGGAAACCAATGAGAGAGGTAGAGATGGGACTCTAATGACAGAGAGGGAAATATGTCTACTGATTATTACTGTGCACGTACATGTGCATGCATTATTGAAGAGAGACTGTTGTGTGTCTTTTTCAGGTCTATTCTGAGAATGACTGGTTTCTGACAAAATAAGCAAAGGGCCCCCTTTATGTAACTCAACCATTCACCTACAGTATTGATATATGAAATACATGTGCTGATTTAAAACATACAGTGCAGTGTGAGGTTGGGACTGATGAGCAGACATCATTTGAGTGCAATGACCAGTTGACTGACTAGTCAGTAGAGAACATGATGTAATATCTGTATGCTTATTCTTTTTAGTAATGGTTTTAGGGCTATACATTCTGCACTGACACAATGAAACAATGAATAAACAAAAACAACATGGTTATGATATTGGAAATCCTTCCAGGGCAGCTGTTGGTAGAGCATTGAGTTATCCATAAACTACAGGATCTGTGGTTTGATCCCTGGCTCCCCCAGCTCCCCTATGCACATATCCTTGAATGTCCTCAGTGACAAATTCCTCATTCCTCATTCCTAATAAAGATTCCTTATAGTAAACCCAACAATAAAAATAGTAAAATCACACAGCCTCTGCCAGTTCTAAAAGAGCACACACAGCATTGCAGTAAGGTTTTCATGCCTTATGTTTTATATCCCTAAGTCTAGATGGTGAGTTGCAAGTTCTGCCATTTAAACCTCAAGGGCACCCACATTCACAATTCCTCATGTTCTGAATAGTCTGCTGCCTCCATGTCTTGCCCTGGAACTCATCTTTGATTGGACTCTAGCAGGCCCCAATTCAATTTATGCTACTTGATGGATCCACGTTATGTCAGTTTCTATTATTTCTCTTTAAGAGTGCCTTAATTTGAAGTCAAAGAAGTTTAAGTTGATGTATTTTTTTCAGGAGAAAAAATATAATAATAAAAAAAGAAAACATTCTTGGTATTATTTGCAATCTGAGCATGAAAGAAATGAAGACTGCTGAATATGTGAGCATGTCTGTGAATGTGTTTATGTGTACCTTTGCACGTGCACAAGCCATCCTGCCAGATCAACCTTCTGCTTCTGGTGTCATAAAATGTGATGCTGCCTTGGGGAATTAGCCCTGTTAGCATATGTATCTATAATGCATGTCAGAATGAAATAGGCTTCAAAACAGCCTTGGGAGGCAGGAGACATGTACACAGAGAAACCGTGTCTTAAATCTTGTGCCGGTGTCAAAAAAAGAGGCTAAGCAGTGAAGGATGAGAGACGGCAACATTTATAGAAAGTTGCTTTTTCCTTGCTAAGTTTTTAGAGATTGTGGTTTGTGAACACTATGTTTGAAGTATTTATGTGAATGCAATGCGTGTGCCTGTGTTTACGTGCATTCACACACACACTTGTATGTCACATTTCAAACAACAGCCATCCTTCCATAACCCTCACTCAGTTTTGCTCTCCTTTTATCTCCCACTTTTCACTACGGTAGAAAAAGGTTCTTCGTGACCCTTTGATGCAGGATTACTGGATTAAAGAGCAGGGTAGCTGTACTAATCTGCCACATTAATCTGTTAACAAGTGTTTCAGTTGTGACATACAACAGCGCTAGCTGTGACATCTAAAGTATAGTGTTAAAGCAGTATGTGACACTTTCAATGACACAAATTTTCTTAATGTCTGTCATTTATAATCTAGTCTGCATATTTTAGGACTTTGTTGAGGTCAAACTGCTAGACACACATGGAATAGTTGTGAGCAACAGCATCTGCAGGGTTTGCATCAGCCTGAGACAGTGAAACAACTTTGACATACAAGCTAAATGGCAAAAGTAAATATCTGACATTTGTAAAGATCTGAGGTTTACGTCATGTTTTGAAATGGGCTTAAGAGGGCATTTGAAGTGTCTCTGTTGCCAGAGCAAAATGCAGTGTGTTCATTGCATAATGCAGTCACATATACAGTACATAATCAAATGTTGTGCATTTATGAAATTTGCCAGTTTAGAAGGATGAAGAGATGAAGAGAGAGATGAAATCATCACACATCACATCAACACAATGACGAATTTACATGATCAATGAGAATTATGACACAGAGGGCTTTACATATCTTATATACTATATCTTATCTTACATATCTTGAATTATAAGACAAAATAATTTCTTTCAGTCTGTCTTGGTTTTAATGATCAACTACCCAGACATATTTGATGTTACTGAAGTTATTGGTTATTAAGGCTTTGCATGTTAAGTAGCCACATTTCGGCACGCAGTCACTGTGTGTGCATGTGTGTGTGTTGAGAAGAGAAGAAAATATATGTTACACTGATTAGACAGAAGCCATTCGGAGTAGAACTTAAAATGAAGATACTGGGTGGTAAGGTTTCAGGAAACTCTGAGAAAAATGAGAGAACAAACTCTGTGAATTATTAAAATATTTAACTGAAGCCATGACCTTTATAAATATTACTCTGCTTGTCAGACTGCAACATTGTTAAGCAGAGCTCTTCTCTGATTTAATGTCAAAGCTATCTGAGCACAGGGTTACACATAAGAGGCATTTTCTACACTACTGAAAAAGTTCACTAGAGATAATGTATTCATTTATTCAGATGCACCTTGGAAAGGAAACGTTAATGTAAAGGATGTTATAGCCTACATTTTTAATACTATAATATATTTCTTAGTGTAGATAGGAGCCGGCGGTTCGTGTCCCAACTCCTCCTCATGTCAAGGTGACGAAACACTGAACCCCGAAGATGTCCAAAAAAGACCCCAGCCACCGAGGCTGCACCAGCCAATGCACCGGTTGGACCGGATGCCAAATAATTGTGAGGCCCATGATTCGCTGTGCTAACCCATGTGGGACAAACTGAAAAACAAAAAAATAAAAATAAAAAAAGTGGACATACTGTATGTCATGCTAACAATAGTTTCTACCCAGCTTGGTGCTTAACTGCACTAAAGGGTAGATTTTATATATATATATATATTATAAGGTATACTATTTTTTTTCTCCTAATGTGAAAGCTTTGAGTGCGCTGTATATAGTAGTGGACTGGTTTACACATTCAACATTTGGACACCACTATAAAACTGACAAACACACTTTATTCCGAACTATATGGTAAATAGGGAGTGACTTCGGATGCAGCCCTTGATGTGTAAAATTGATGATGTGTTCCTGTAATACGATTGTTGTAGTGACTTTTAATTTCTGTATTACCATTTAGAGTTACTACCCATGTTGTTTTACACCTCAGCATTATCAGGCATGTGCTGAATGGTATAAATCAGTGGGTATATGTAAGCAGTGTACGGTATTGTATGGTGATATACAGGGGCTGTTTTATGGAGTGATATATTAAGTAGATTAAGTAGTGCATCAATGCCTCAGTGTTTAATTTACACTGCAGAGCTAATGTGCTACAATTAGAATTGGTTTGTGGAGGACATGTCAACAGTGTTTCCATGCTTTGGTTAATGAGCGTAAATACACTGTGTTCAAACAGTGATTTGTATTTATTTACAATTGCTACAACTGCCACTTAGTGATTGATTTTTCAGAAGTGGCCTTGAAAAAAATAAAGATTCTGCTTTTGTTTAGCCCAAAAAAGATACTATTGACCATCCAAAGCATTTCCAGAAACAGGAGCATATTGGCTGCAACAGGGATGCAATAACAAATGTCTACAGTGTCTCATTGGGTTGTGGTGAGAGAAGCTTGATTTTGTTCAGTGTTCCTTTAATTTCCCAAAACATACTGACCTACTGTTATCCGCTCACACCTGTACCTATTACATTACGTATTAATTGCTGGATGCATATATTTTCCTTTTTTTATTGACAATGCAGTAAGTATAATAAATACAAACATGAATATACAGATAAAAGAAGCAAAAATCACTTGTTTCATGTAGTGATTTTTTGTGACTTTCAGTAGCCTGCTCTTTAAAAACCCTCACTGATACGGTTGTGTCTCAACAATAGGAGGAACTATGTGCTGTTCATTTTTCTTAGAACTGCACAGAGTTCAGCACTGACAGTGTCTTATAATCCTAGAAAATAATATAGCAACTTCCAGAGAAACTAGAATAAATGTTTTTCATGCCATTTAAAAGCAGCAGGTTTCTCCAGCATAGTGACTTCACAGCCGATAAACATAACATACATGCTCAATGAACTTATTTGTGCTTCCATTTGCAATAAAAAAAAGTATCCATACACTGGTCTGCTACAGATTTCCTGTGGAGCCAAGAACTTGATTGCACTGTATGGCTTTTACCCAGAAATGCTTCCTGGAAGAGTGGAAAAGCTTTTAAATGTGATATTAGACCCCACAAGTATCTGCAAGGCATGGCTGCCCACTCCAACTGTGAAGCGGAAAAAAAAAACACTGATGTAGTGCACATCAACATTTTCTTACTTTCCACTAGAACAGGTTTTTCATGAAAAGGTATAGGGATTAAATATACAATCCTGTTTTATTAATTCTGTTCAACCAAAGCCTTATTCATATGTTAGTTAAATCTCTAACTCCCTGCTGAGTTCCAACTCACCGTTACAACTCTGTAAACAAGAGGAGATTGGCAATAATCCCTTATCTCCTGTAGAAAAGATGAGAAGGTGTATCTGTTTGCTTACACTGTGCCAGGACTTAAATAATACAGGACTCTTCTGTGGCAGTTTGTTGACGATGTAGTTCAGGTTCAAGTTTCATCTGAGAACACAGCCATACAGGAGACTGTTGTGATACATATATGGATTAAGTTGATTATTTTAATCTACATGCAACTGTATACTTGTATATTTGGATGACCACATCAAATGGAAACACAGCAGCAGAATCTGTGCATGTGTGTGTTTGTTTGTGTGTGTTTTTCTACCTACTATCACTTCATCCTGTGTTTTATTACACTTCTCTGGAACAACACTCATTTATAACTTTACCTTCCATGAGAATGGCAGCGAGCATCATTTGCATGAGTAATTACACCCATTTAAAGTTGCATCCTTGCATCCTTTACGTCACGGCTGATGGATAAGATGTGGCATTAGCTCTGAAATGTCGATGTGCTCTGTCTGTGTTTATGTACCAATAATGTATGAGAATGAATGTGTGTGTGATAGTCAGACATATACTCATATTTACTCACATTGCATGCAAATGCACAAATTTGTCCAACCACATGCAACAGCAAAGCCTATATATACTGGATTTAATGAAAAGCATGAGGTGGAGGTTCTAAATATTTTATTTAATTTGATTTAGCATTTTCACCAGCTTGTGCTTCATCCTGAAATCACATTAAGATATTTAGAGTTGTAGCAGCTCATCCACTGCTTACCGCTTACACTTAGTCTTTTGGACTCCGCCATTAATGAATGCGGGTGATTTCCATAAAATATTCTTAAAGAGGTCAATTATTATTACCATAACATTTCATCTCCCACCATAGCTAAACTTCAATCACTTTTGCATTTGAAATGCATTAAATGTCTTCGTAAACTCTTCTTATCTCTACTCCAGTCATTTTTCTTCCCTAACTGGTACGTGTAGAAAGAGAAACCAATATTAAAGACATTAATTATACCGTTCTGTTCTTTTTTTCTCCCACTCTTTTGTCACTTACTTCTGATTGGAAATTTCAGTCACAACCAATGTTTCAAAACAAGTGTGTAATTATGTTGTTTATCAGAGCGTATAGTTGTATTTCTCTTATGATGTTTAAGGTTAATTACTTCAAGGCCTTTGATGCACATGCTCACGTGAAAAAATCCAGTAATCATTTTGTACTCCAACAGACCTGCCTTGCTGAGCTGATTGCTTCAGTAGAAATGAGTGTGGAGTTGGCATTGAGTCATGGTATGATGTCTTTATTTAAACACCTGGATCCAGAGTAATGATAGGGGCTTTCTTTGGGGTCCAGTGGAAGATATTTTCTCACAACAGAAGCTAATCTTGTGGTCTATTATTAATGCTTATCCTTTAGCTGTTTTTTCTTGTCTTTTTATGCTACACCATGCAATGAGCTTTGAGTGTTTTTCAGTCTGTCTTGCACTTTGTTTATTTGTATATCTCCATGGTAATTTTGAGAGTATACTCTTAACACTTCCGCTGATGTATATCAGCACTGGTATTGTTGACCTGAAAGAATATTTTAATAGGCCTGGGTTATGATTGAATGTGGGTATGGTGAGCATGTGCAGTATTAATCAAAAGCTATGTGTAAGATAGAACAGAATATACCTTAATCTACTTGTGATTATTAAGATGATTCAAGCTGTGTGATAGTAATAATGCTAATGAATACTCTAGTGATCTAATCTGACATTTGTATTGTGATGACCTTCAACTTCCCTGCTGTGCTTTCACCCCCTAGAGCCTGTAAAATATTTACTGGCTCCTCTTGGCACTCTTCCATTGTCTGCAGACGTTGTTTACTTGCTAGAAACACTGATCTTTATGTCTTTACCACCAGGTGTCACTCTTGTGCTGTGTGTGTTCAAGCCTGAAAACACAGCAGTCAAATAAAAGCTGTATAATTTCAACAAGTGGCTTACTGGTGCATAAATAAAAGCTCCCTTATTTATATGGATGTTGTGAATATCTGAAATGATGTAATCAGCTCTGACTGAGGAATTCAGGCTTCAAGGTCTCTAAAGTAATGAGCTGCAAAATTAAATGATAGAATCAAAAACATACTGATGGCATGATGATTTTATATAACAAGAGTGATGAGAATTAGCCAACACATGGTCTATTTGGGATTGTGTAGAGTTACCTTGTCTTAGTCTTCATTTATTTCTATGGAGCCTCTTAAAAACAAACTAAAAGTATTATTCATGAATTTCATACAATTTTATTAACTATCTGTTACAGCTTTGTAACAATTCAGAACACAATGTCCTGAATGGGCTAATGCCACATTAAGATGAAATGGCATCGATTTCTATATGTCATAATATCACTCTGAAACACAGGAAGGTTTTTTTTTTCTCACTAGCGTGTCTGTAAAATCAACTTAACCTGCTTCCTCTTTATTCCTTAGATGACCTGGAATCAAAGGTTGATGTTGGAAACACTGAAAGCAAAACCCATCATGACCAGCCGGATGACAAGGTAAATATAGGTCTACAAAGTATAGATAATATACTGTTGCAGGAACCAGCAATGACATATTTACAGAGATACAGCTACAGTGTGGGTGATGTATGATACCTGGAAAATATATATAACATGTTAATGTCTTTAGATACTCATACTAGAATGTTATCGTATGTGAAAAATCAGCTTGGTTTGTGTTTGTTTATTAATGTAGTACTATATACTTTTAGAATTATGTAATACTTGTTATCCATTGTTTGAGGCTCCACGGGGCATTAGAAGGTTCAGATGCCTGTTGTTCTCCACTACTTGTTGCATATTTATTGACACGCCATAAAAATGGGATTGAAAAAATTAATTAGGTTTTGGCTCCACTTTATCTTCAAGAGCTCATGACTCACTGTCACTCTCTCGCAGAATAGTGTAGGTCACAGGGAGAAGTATTATGAACAATCCAATTATACTGCACTGCTGTTCAAATATTTAGAGCTACAAGTTGTTTCTGTTATTGCATTACAGCAACCCGCAGTTGATGGTGCAAAAGCCACAGAAGAGAACGAAGAGGGCACTGCTGAAAATGCCACAGAAGCAGACAATGCGGCTGACAAAGAGGAGAAGGAGGAAAACCAGGCCACAGATGTTGAAAAAGACAGAGGGGAAGGGAAGGAGGGAAATGATGAGGAAAATGATAAAAGAGAGGGAGACGCAACAGTAGGACCTGAGGAAAATGAGGTAACAGAAGAAATGAAGGAGGAGGTCACGGATGAGAGTAAGGAGGAGGTTAAGAGTGAGGAGCAGGGGACCAGTAATAACAACAGTGATAAGGTCCAGGACAGTGAGGAGAAAGAGGAGGGAAACCATTCATCTTCTGGGGGTGAAAAGGATGAGCAAGACACAAACATGGAAGAAGAGAATCAAGATAAAGATGGTGAAAATGAGGAGAATAGCAGTAATGACCAAAATAATGATGTAGACACTGGGGAGGAACATAAAGATATAGAGAACGGCAATGACCCAGGGAACACTGAGACAGATAATTAGACAAAAGAGAATGATAACAGCAGTAGTAGCAGTAGCAACAGTAACCAGGAAGAAGATGGGAGAAAAACAAAAGAGGGGTCTACCAAAGAGTCTGGAGAGAGAGGTGAACAGAGAGGTCAGTGGAAAAGATGAAAGTAAAGCAGAGCTGGACATGAAGGGGAAAAATTCAACCAGTCGCACAGATGCCACAGCAAATGGATGGAAAGGGGATGATGGTGGCAGAGAGAATAGAGATAAAAGGAAAGAAAGAGAAAATGCTAGTTATTGGATGAGTGCTGAAAATAGGGAACATCTAATACAGTTATAGATTCAATGTTTAAATCCATAGGTATGATTATATTAGCTTCTTGTTTTTAAAGATGTTTTTTGTATGTATGTTTTTTTCTGTTTCCCAAAGCAAATGATACAATGAACCTGTAAGAACAATAAGCTATGTGTAATACTGTACTGTATGTGTCTGAATGTGAAGCTGAATTATATGATTTAATATAGTGTGGACATCCTTGTATAAGCTATTTGAAACAAGAATTACTTATTAGTTATAGTCACTAAATGTATATTTGTTTGTATTTATGTTTTACGAAAATGAGAAAATTACAGTTAGGAATCTTTAGAAGATGCTTTAATGAGATGTGAGACTTGTTTGCTTCTCTTTGTTCCCATCAGATCATTACAAAATTATATGTCAAATATGTCAAAAATAATAAAAATAAAAATAATACCTAAAATGTATCAATGATAACCTTTTGCAGCAGTGGACATGGTCAGTATTATGTTTAAGGTGTGTTAATCAAATTGGACACTCTAATATATGGATGAAAGGTAAATATTGATTTTTATAGTGATAGTGGTATTAGTATTTTGTCCAATTAGTTTAAGTAAAAATAGCAATATAACAATATAAAACACTGAATCTGAGTTATACATGCTTAATTTTACTCAAGTTAAAATGCACAAACATTATCAGCAAAATGTTCCAAAAATATCAAAGTCAAATTTTTTATTTTTTTATTTTGTATGATAATGTTATAGTTCATTCAAGTGGATCTACCTTTACTAATTTTATTTACATTTTGCTATTAATATGTCCTGAATACAATGCATTTTGAGCCTATAATGTATAGTATACTATTCAGTACATAATATAATTAAGGGTTGTTTAAATGTTCATCTGTAAGGTAACAAGTAGCAATGACAGTCTGGTGCAGAGTAAAAAGCTAAATTTACTCATGTATGGCTTTAAATTGAGATATAGATGCTTATCATCTGATAGAAATAGTATGATACTGTAGTTGTGGTTGGTTAAAAATGGTTAGACATTTGCAGCAAAGGAAAGTATCATTGGAGGAAAGACCAATGGAGGTAAAGGCCACCGCCTTAAGTCACAGGATACCACTGGAGGACTTGGTATTAAGTAATATTATTATTTGTTAAACTTTAGCTTCAAATTTAGCACAAAGAGCATCAGTGATAATGTTCATATTGTTAGGTCCCATTTTTCTTAGGCAAGAACATCTTAGAAATACTGTAGATTTTGTTATAGGTTATTTTCATATTCATTCACTCATTTATGCTGCTTAATTTTCCCATATAATAATGTTCTATCAAGCCAGTATAAACTCCCTCCCACAGGTAGGAAACCAGTGTGTACCGTGATCTAATTCAGCATCTGTGATGGCCTCACCACAGCCCTCATCCCTGGAGCTGCTCAAGTTGGGATTCATGCAATCAATGTGTTTATGAGTCATCATCCCACAGGAGAGAGAGGAAAGGGTGAGGCAGAAGGAGGGAGCAAAGAGCAGGAGACATATCGAAAGGCAGAGGAGGCAGGGGCTGGTATGACTGTGTGAGTCATACAACCTGATTGGTCGAGGTGATGATCCTCAATGTGCTATTTTTGGAGTCACCATCAATTCGGTCTTATCTCTTATACTGGTGTGTGTGTGTGTGTGTGTGTGTGTTAATAGCACCCTGAATATCACAGACAACCTTCTGCACGTCCTCTATCTAAATGAGTCTCTTGATGGATTACAGTAAGAGTTTATACACAGTGTAATGAAGGCATAGGAACAAGTAAAAAGTTTTATTAAAGAGCCCATATTATGTTAAATCCACTTTTTGGTCATTTTTGTAGACATACAGTACTGTGCAAAATTCTTAGACCACCATTAGATTTGTTGTTTTGGCAGTGCTATTATCACCAGTTATATATTTATTTCTTAGTCTCTTTAATTAGCATTACACAGTGGGACAGGGAGGATGTCCTAGAGACATTGTGTGAAAAAAATATTTTTATGGCAGTAGTTGACTGGGTGGTGGTAAAATAGTTTACCTAACATCATTATAACTTGCTCAGCTGTCTCAGCTACTACCACAGAATCTACTGTGATCCTACTGTTTGTATTGTGTACGTGATTTTTTTAAATATTTTACTTCATTCATGGTTCACAAAGGCTCCCTACCTCTTTGCCTGCACACATTTTCAGACTTGCTACTTGCTACTCAGTTTTTGAGCATCAAACTTTACAGACACATTTTGGGGATTCCAGGGATATATTTTTTAAGCCCCAATATTGTGGCCCTTTAATGAAAAACAAACCCTATAATTACTAATTTCTCCCGTGCTTTTCTCTCTATGAAGTGGAGGGAATGCATTTTAAAGGAAAAAAAAACAATCTTCACACAATTTGAGCTGCAGAGATTTCGGTTTTATTGTGTTATTTGAAAAATAGACTTACTGTATGGATACTGATATAGTATTTGATGTTGTCCTTATCCAATCCAACTTCCAATAAGTACATCACATTGTACTTTTTATTTATTGTTAAGACAATAAGAATAAGATCAGACAAAATAAGATAAGTGAGAGAGCATTTTTCAGATTCAGAACACAAACATCCTCACTGTGGATTTAGGGATTTTAATGCAATGTCAACTTTGGTCAGTAAAAAGAAAACAAGGGGGTGGTGGGGGGCAAAAAAAAACCTCAATTCACAGCATGGGACCACAAGTCAGCACATTTAGTGATTACTTTCTACTATTCTGACCACACTGGAAGGTTTGTTTATAACAGCTTATTTTTTATACTGTAGGTTTGCAGCTTAAGTAAGTTCTTTGAAATCAACTTAATTATTAGTTATAGATATGTGTTTGCTGTATGTTGTGTCAGAGATCAAATGTGCCAAAACTATTTTACTTCTTATATTTTTTCAAAGTAAAAGGAGAAAGACAAGAAAAAAAGAAGAGAGGAGGTTACGGGAATGATATTAAAAGGTCAACTTACATAGACATAGCCAACAAAGCATTTCATTATTTTATACTGTAGATATCCATAATTGTTGCTGCATTAATTTGAAGAGGATACATTGTTGAGAAGAATCTGTAGCACTGATGCACTGTAGGAAGCATGTAGCTTTATGGCACTTGAAAATCACACCGACCAAGTACACTGTGTTGTGTGTATAGACAAAACGTTTTAAAAAGCAACAAAATTATTGTGCTTGTACGTCACTGAATGGCCACTGTATGTGAATTTAAGCTTGTGCAAAGCTTCTACAAAAGTACATAGTACAGCAAAAAACAATTAAGTGTTTAAATGCGTCAGTCTTCATTGATCTATGTATAAATACAATTATTCTGCTTCACTTCATTAAATCCCTGCAACCACCTGAAGGCAGCAAGACACACACATTGAATAATGACTTTAAAGGTATCACCTTTACCCAAAACCATTCACTGTGTTTGTCTTCATTCATTTTTTTTATTTTAAGTGACTCCAGGTTGGTCATATGATCTCCCCATATGATAATACACACATTAGATTGGTTGGTTATAGCACAATATTCTGTTGTTACAGTAGGAGATATCAGATTAGAGGGACTCATCAAACCAGGATGTCATTACGTCCTTTGCAGCTTTCTTTCATGCAAAAGAAAATTGCATGTCATGTTTTATTCTTGAATTACTCATTGAAAATGATGTTATCATCATCAATGTTATGATGTCTCATTTAAAAAAATAAAATGTAATAAATAAAATAAAAACCCACCACCCGCCTCTCAATGCAGATTTACCTTATATTTGTATTGCACCATCCAATCAACAATATTATTTCCCGGAGAAACCTCTTTCCATTTGCTGAGCTATTGTCATCATGAGTATCTGCACCAGAGTGATGACACTAGTGAGAGTGCATTTATTAATTATCACACCCTCCATTTTATATTCCATCTGAGACAGCCTGTTTGCACTTTGCCGTGCTACACATACTGTAATTAAACCACAGTAGCAGGTGTGCTTAGGAACACCCACACAGTCTGTACACCCAAGAACTACTGCCTGACATTACGCTTGTATGGTTAAAATAGGGTCCATAATCTGCAAGTGAATCTGGAACTGGTGAAAAAATAAGAATAAAAAAACTTTACTGATGCAACATTTCAAAAATTTTTCAGTAATACATATTGTATATTGTTCAGCGTAGTTCAACATATGTCCTGCGTGTAAGCACAGGAAGGCAGTTATTATATCTAAAGCGTCTGTGAAGCATCACTGACTGAAAAACAATGATTGCTGTCAAACAGGATGTATCTGGCGTGATCTCACTGGAGAGCTGAATGTGCTCCCTCATCTTTCTGTTATGTAACATAACTCTGACTCACATAACTTCTGTCTCTTCACGCTCTGTCCTTATTTTAACATGCAGCACCTGCACATTTTCTACTATCTCATGTCTTTTAACTAACAATATCTCAAATCAAGCTGGTGTAAAAATGTGGATGCTTTGATAGATAAGTGTGTGTCTACATCCTTGTTGAAGAGAGGGAAAATAAAGGATAAGCAAGGGTAATTAAGTGTATGGGGAAAGAAACTATGCTGTTCTGCATGTTGCATCTGGTTCAATGTAGCTTTCATCTGACTTCCTGGTCTGTTGTCTATTGATTCTGTCTGAAGATTTACTGATGGAGACAAGGTCAGACACCTAACAAGACAGATGAAAATGTCAGTGTGAAGCCCACCTCTCAGGTTTGTTCTAATTTGCTATTGTCTAGTTTTTTGTGATTATATGTCAATGTCTGGATGTTTCTGTTAAGACATCCCTTTGATGATAGGGACATTTTATTGATATCAACATATTTGTGACTTGCCATTTACTTATAATTAACATATCTTCATTATGTTTATAGACATTATAATCTGTTTGCAATTATGCTGCCTGTAAAAACATAATTGCATTTGCAGTTTAGTTTTATGGAAACATAATTTTTATGAGACAGATTTGCTTTTGATCAGCTCTGAATAGAGGTCAATCACAAATAACCATGATTAACTTAAAAAAAACATCCAGTACATCTGCTGCTCTACACCCTTCTTTCCAAAATATGAATCCTCTTGCAAGACAAATGATTTGTGGAAACAATGACAATGTTCAGTGGCTGTATTCTGTTGATATGTAGTTTGTTTTCTGGGTAGACCTAAAGACCTGTATGTGCTTTGTTAGCTCACTATGACTTTCATGAAACTGAGGTTTAAAGATATAAACTGCTCAACTATATTATCTCTGAACCTGTACTATAATCTTAAAATCAAGTTTTAATGTCAAAAACAGAACAGTAATGTAAGATGAAGAGCCAGTGCTATGAGTCATATAAGCTGACCTTTCAAAAGAGAAATTGCACACATACGTGTACACACTCACACACAGTCCACACCAATTAAATGCCATACACACTTTATATATACGTCTGGACTTCTGTCAGGTCTCCGACTTTGTGGTTGCTGGCTGAATGTTCTGGACTTTGGAAAGTGTGACTGGCACTTTGCCCTCCCCAGGGGTTGGTGCTCTCATTATGGGGGTACCTGTTACAGAACAGTTCAATTACTGTGTAACAGATATTCATACAAAATAGTACAAGTACAGCATCATAGTAAACAGGTAAAAAGGACTATTTCACTTACTCTTACTACCCTTTCCACTCTTCTGCAAATTTAGTTTTAATAATTTAGCTGTCTCCAAAACCACTCCCTCTTCACTCAGTCACTACTCCCTAACTTAGTATGTAATCAGAACCGTTTCTTGCGCTATGCGAACTATGCACATGCATAGGGCCCCGTGGCCACTAGGGGGCCCCCAAGCTACCACTCTAGTCTCAAAATATTTTAGTAGAAATAAATGTAATTCAAATACCTCTCAGATTGACTTTAATATTAAAAGATACCTCTCTAAACTGTTGGGAAGTATTTTTGATATCACTGCAAAAACGATGGCATAGTATTAACTTTGATTTGCTTTATACCAGATACGTCCACTGACAAACAGCGTCTTTGTTAGCTCAATAAGTAAGGAAATGTTCTGGCATGCATGAGTCCTGGGTTTGCGACTTCTCTTGGCCATAGTACAATTTTTTTTTTTGCTTCATTTGATCATTCCTGTGTGGCTTCATTGACATTTAAAAACGATAACTGTCACAGTGATAATAAAATTGTTTTAAAACAGTGCATTTGTATGTAATTTTTGCTGTCAAATCTTTTTCTGAGAGGCCCACAGAAATCTTCACATCATCATATCTGGCCCTCTATATAAAAGGTCTGGACAGCCGGCTCTTTACATAATTAGGTTTATTATGTAATAAACCAAATTGTTGAATCTCATAACACAAAAATTTAAAAACAATGGAACTGATTTGAATCTTTGCTCATGATTTTGCTTAGTATCTTAAAAATCTTTGATTTGCAGGTGCCATTCTAAAGTTTCTGAGCTTCTGCACCTGTATGGTCATAGAGAGATTTATTATTATTATTATTTTCTGTAGTCTATTGTTTGGTTCAGTTTTATTTTTTTCTTTGTTGTTTTTAATGTCAGTTTTGAGAACTTCCTATGATGCATTGCCACAAATCATCGAAGGGTTTAAATTCCTTGTATCGATTCAAAACAGGGGCCCCCAAAGTGATCTTGCATAGGGCCCCCACAAAGCGAGAAACGGCGCTGTATGTAATGTACATTTAGTAGCTGCTTTACATGTACACTACTTTTTTCATTCCAAAGTGCACAATCTAGTGACTAGATTTACAGTACATGCTCAACATTCAAAAACTAAGTAGCTGTAGAGCACGATATACTGTACATAGCAAACAATTATAGACACAGCCTTATAGAATGAAATCTTACCAACTGTTGCATGCAGATCTGCCAACCTCTCCTTAAACTTCTGCTGCAGATATAGTTCTTCTTTGGAGTAGCTTTTGGCAAAGGCAGACAATAGGAGACCCACAGCCATGGAGGTTCCTCCCACACAGAATAGCACTGCTCCAGTCAGCTTACAAACATCCAGTGCACGGTTGAAACTAACAGCATGACTGTTCAAGAAATGGAGAATTCATTTAGAGCATTAATTAGAAGTGTGAAAACAGTGTTTGTGCAATTAGTAACAAAAATGTAAAGCTTATAGTAAAAACTTGGAGAAAATTAATATTAACAATTTTCAGATGTCATGAAGTTTAATCAAGTTTGAGTTATTTAAGTTTATTTATAGTTTAGACAGAAATAACAGATTTCTTACACATTATAGAAAAATAAGCCTATTAAAGATCACATTTATATCGTTCTGTATCTAATCTGTATTCTAAAATGTACTATATTTGTCCCATACCTGTCAACAAACAGGAGATCATCCTCGCCAAATGCCTCAATCCTGGGTGGAGTGGCGTAACCCACGGAAACAACTATGAGGCCTGCAAACAAGATCAGGGTGCCAAACGCGAGACAGACCTGGTGAAAAAAGAAGAAGTTATTGAGTATTAAATAGTTTATTTAGTCTTGATCACTAATGATTGTTTACCGTGTTTTGCAATTATAATATTCTTTTCCAGATAACAGCTGGTGACATGGTTTTCTTTGAGCAAAGTAAAGGTTAACCTCACCTTCCAGAGTAAAGAGCTCCACCTGCTAGGCGATCTCTGAATCTGAAAATCTTCATCACGTTCCCAGATAGAAGCTGTGCACTCCTCATAAAACTAGATAAAAGATTAGAGGGGTGTTTTACAATACATACATGGAAACTGAAACCCACAAGAACATAAGGATTTGTATTAAACATGAATGGCTGATATTTGTAGGTGAACGTTCTTTACTTGTCCTTCGTGTAAGTTTATGTGTGCGTGTGTCTGTGTTCTACCTGGTGTAGGTAGGAGCGGACTCCATACTGCTGGTAGTTCCCGCTGGCTTGAGCTTGTTCACCATACTCTGACCCACAGATCTCTGAGCAAGACGTCATCCTTCACATTTGTCTACCTTGTTGAGGAAACACACACAGATGCACACACACACACACACACACACACATGCATGAATGAACAAATGCTTTGAGAAACCACCCACAAGGTCTGTTGACAAACTCCCTCCAGCTTTAACCCTTGCATAGACATGCACACACATACTTAAACAGTACGTTTACATACACAAGCATGTACCCTCACACGCAGCGCCAGGAAATTATGTAACTGTGTCCTCAAGGCACGGGGTGTCTCAGTACATTGAGATTAATGATGCATTCTCCCTGTCTGCTCTTATGAAATAAGCCATGAAATATGACATCGGTCCTTCTCTTTAGATTCAATACAGCATCAGCTGAACAGTGAAACTTGTTTTTAATGGATCAGTAACCTGCAGTCAAAACTCATTTAACCAGACCTATGTGTTATTATAGGACCAAATTCTATTATATATAGTAAAGGTCATTCAAGGGATATAACCAGATAATTTGTTACAGCTTTATTATATCATGTCTGTTACCTTTTTCTTCTTTTTTGGTTCTGTTGTAAAATAAACTCTTTGACATTTCAATTCCCCTAGTAGCTGTTTTAAATCCAGAGACATCACACAGCTCACTGCCTCAGTACAAATGTACTATGTTTCAAGTTTTTGTCAGCTAGCACTAAATTTCAACTGCTGTCTCTGTTGCACCACAACAGGGTAATAGAAGTGGAAATGAAACATTGATCCCGGTGTAAGACAATGTTTTACAATATGCAGTGGTTCCGAGGCAGTACTTTTATGACACGTGACAAATGAACAAGGAAACATCCCTAGAATCAAAACCAGTGACTCGAGTGCATTTTCTGGTTCATTATGAGATGGTATGTAAATCATCTAGATCTAGTGTGTGATGTTAAATAAAATAGTATTGGTTACACACATCATATGTCAGGCTGTTGTGTTGAAGTACTTTTTTATAAACCAATCCAGAGCCAACGATATGCAATCGTGTACTTGACTGTAGATGACTGTATATTTTTGTTTATCTTTGACAGCTGTCATGACACAGTAACATGCATCTTATGATGTCACTGCCATTTACATCAATTTTGGCAAAAATAAATAAATAAAGTAGAATTTGAAACAGCTCTGTCATCTTTGGGTTTAGAAAGGTTTGGATAATAACTGTACAAGAGATGGAGTGTGACTTCCACAAATAATTAAACAGGAATTTTCACACTGCTATGACAGCTTTTCAGTCAGGTAACATAATATGAGCATGATGAGTGAAATGCTGTATTGAGAAGGGACACACTGTTTCCTGGTACATCCTATTAATCATATTACTACTTAATTTGTACCTGCTGAAGACTGTCATTAACACATGGCTCAGTCCAGATGCTGTAAAATCATTCTGTACCCATAATTAAAAAGCTATTAAATATTCACCATGCAGCCAAAAAAAGACAACAAATGCAAATATACATGAATGCTGATAATATATATTTATATATGACTTATTAACCCATTTCTAGTCAAACTTGTGTATAATTATATATCTTTAGGAATCAAAAAACAGGATTTTACATTAATTTCACAACAATGTGTTTTTGAAACCAGACAAATTGGCAGCAGATTTTATAGAATTAATAATAACACTTTAGAAGCAGACATGTATAAATGGCAAAACTGGCCTGTAGATAAGAATCATATATACAATAAGAAGATGTATACAATTAGTAGAAAGCAATATATCAGCTATGGCTTAATAACAGTTCAACTAAAATAAACTGTGAAAATGATCAAATATGCTTTTTCCTCATCCTGCCTCTAATGTGTCCTATCAGCCGGGAGCTGACCGTGGTGCTGAACGCCATTATTACCATCCAGAACAGCAGGATGACACACAGACGTAATATGTGACGCCAGTCTGAAAACAGACATCATGCATCCGTCCTCCCAACCCCATTGAAACGCAAATAGACACACAACACTCTTTTCAATTAAACTTAGACACACACCAAATCAGTACGATCAGACCACCTGGAAAAACAAAAACAGTCTCTGAAAAAAAAAGAACATCTGCAAGTAAAAGCACGAGTCTTATTTTTAAGTTTTATTCCATTTGATTGGAAAACGAATGCTCGAAACGTCTATAAATGATCGTGATCATCACTGAATTCAAAGAAGTGACGGCAACACAAAGTTTCGAAGAAACGTTTGTTCGACATTATTCCCCATGTGGAAGAGGACATCGTGTGCACGGAGGACACCGTCGAAAGACTGTTTGCAAGACAATCTAAATCCTCGATGTGCGAGCAACCATCAAAGTACGCTGTCACAGTGTCGGAAATATTACTAAACGTAATTAAATTCGCTATTTACCTGTCATCACCAGCTCGGAGAGTGATCACTCGCTGCTGTTTCCTCAGCCGGGTCCCATCACTCTACACTCACCTCTCTCACTTCCCCCCTCTCCCTCATTCTCTCTCTCTCTCTCTCTCTTTCCGTCGATGATTCAGATTTTCACGCTGTCTACTGCGCAAGCGTCACATCCATGAGAATATATGATTCAGTGGTGAATATTTATAACCACGCCGGAGGTTTAGAAGAAGCCATTCATTCAAGATTTGACATTTATAGGAGGATTAATGGATGAAAGGATGAATTTGAAGCCTCTTATAAAATGTGAGATAGATAGATAGATAGATAGATAGATAGATAGATAGATAGATAGATAGATAGATAGATAGATAGATAGATA
>JAUBNQ010000008.1:15218599-15237713 GCA_032353495.1 Ctenopoma kingsleyae | reverse complement strand
GCCTGTAACAGAGAATCTGTAAGGATCTGCTTCTACCAACTTGTTGCTAGGAAATAAACAAACAGCAACTCAAGAATAAATAACTTTTACCTCCAGTATATGTAAAGGAATGTCATTTCTAGGAGGCAGGCCAGGTACAGTACACTGACCAGTTGTCACATCAGCTCTGACATGTTCATTTCTATGTCACACATTCACATGCATGCATGTGAGATTAATTAACAGATTAATCACTCACTCACTTTTTATTTTTTACCTCTTTCCACACAAACACACGCTCCATCCCCACATTCATTGGACTCATATTTACTCTTTGCCTTAGACAATTGGTTTTTGCTGTGTGCCTTAGAGGTAATTTATACTCCCTTTTCCATTTCAATGAGATTATAACTGTGTCATTTGGAACTGGCTAAGCAGAGCTGGTGTAACTGGAAGCATGATGAAAAAGGACAACTGGGTCTTTTTCTTTTTTTTTTTTTCTACACTCAGACACACTCACACATGTGCATGCACACATACACACCAGCCAGGCTGTTAAATTCATATCAGCAGAGGCTCACTGGATTAGCATATCTGGGTGAGATAAAGAAGCAGACGATGGTTACTTAACTTTGACTTAATGTCCCCCATCTGCCTCTTTCTATCTCTTGCTCCTGCTGTCTGGCTGTCTTTGTCATTCCTTCTTTCTGTATAACTGAATGGGGTTTTTATTCTTGCCTGTGCTCATTCTCTCTCATTTTAGGACTAATTACAGTATTGTCTGTCTTTTTCTTGGTTTCTCTGTAAGGAAAGGAGAGCCACAGGTAGATTTTATTTACCCAAAATGAAGAAAAAAGTAATGTAACTAAGTGCTGGCAATACAAATTTAACAGCAAAACTGACTAAACCTTACTGCATTAATAAAATACAGAACAACCTAATGAAGTAAACAATGGCTGAATTTACATCTAACTAAGACCAAACCTTCCTTTACAAATAAATACACAACCCTCGTCCATTTAGTGAACAATGCTTTATCCAAAATAATAATAAACTAAATTCTAAATCACACAAACTGACCGTTTTATTAAACCTAAGTGTTTGCAAATAAATATAACTAAACATGTGCCAGTGCTGTGAGTGTGTGAAATTTAAACCTTCCATTGTTTGGCTGTGGATGTGGCCATCACATTTCCTCTGCCATTTCTCTAGTATTTCTTCTAGCACTCTCTCTTTCTGTTTTGGCAGATGCTGATATCAATGAAAGCACATTCATGACAATACATTTCTTATCACACTGCGTCCACCATGAGGCTGAGGATTATCTATTTGTGTATTAAATTGGTCTCTGTCGATGCACACCACCGAAACAGCCAATCAAGGACATGTACTTTACACCAAAGATGTACATTTACTTGATACATGCACAAATAGACACACAAATGCAGTCACAAAAGCATTTAGAGTACAGTATGCATTAAACATAAGATTAATAAAAGACACATGCACAACATAGAGATACAGGGATAAACAAAGTTTTTACCACATGCTTGAGAAATGTCACGAGATAGAGAACCGTGACATTTTATTCCCATTTTTGGAATTTTGGATTATTCTGATAAGGATGAGATGGAAAAACTGCTGCGTGGTGTCTACACAGCATATCAGTGTGGTTTAAATGGGACATTTCTTACTCTCCAAGTTGCCATGCATGTGTGAAAATACCACTTGCTTTGTATAGTTGTATACTGCTTTTTTATAGAACAGCAAAGGTGTTTTTATATATAACTGGTATTTCAGTGATGTAGAAATAAATAATTTCTGGAAACTAACAAATGAATGATGCATTAGAAATAATCACTATAATAATGGTAAAAAGGTTACCAAAAGTTCCCAAGTAAGTCATTTGAGTTTAGTCTAATTAGATCACATCAATTATAGCAAATGTGGGTATTTGAAAGTCAGTGTAAAGTTAACTATCCCAGATAGATGGTTGATTTGAGCAGACTTTCTTCTGCATTAGATCTGGACTGTACTGTTCGCCTGTGATAATGAAATCAGCAGACATTACATTCCACAGTTTCATCTCTTGCACAATCTGAATAACAGTTCTCCATGGATATGAATCTTCCCTTTGAATCAACTGCAGTTCAAAATGTCACAGCTATACATAATCATAAGACAGACCCCGGAGTGATGGCTAAGAAACCAACTGCAGTGAAACCTATGAATCTCCATTTTGGAGTCAGTTAGTGTTTTCATTTGTCAGAGCCTAATAGTGTTATTAGGCAGCTCATTGGCATTTGCTGCCTCACAGAATGAATTCATGCACATGGCTGTTTATCTCAAAAGGGGACACACAAGTACAGGCACCCGCACAAACCTATACATCTACACACATACAGTTAATTTGACTGTATTCTGCAGGCATAATGACAATTTATTCAGTTCACTGTCACCTGTCAGTGTAATTGAGATTTGCCTGCTACTGACCACCTATAGTGAATCCCAAGGGCAAAATAGTGATTGTGGATGCTGCTGGATACAGTAATTCAAATAGATTGCTACTTATTAAAAAGGGTATGCGGGCATGTTCTGTACATGTGTAAAAGAATGTGTTTCCAGGCACTCATTAATGGACATGGATTCTGCATCCATACAATAATTTAACTGGATGGCTGCATAGTAAAATATGCATGCATATAAACATAATGGCATCAACAAAAATGTACACATTTCTACATACACACTCCCATGCACACACACAGAAACAATGGTAATTTAATAATTCAGTTATATAGCACCAGGGTGACACAAATACACGTGGACATACTTTATGCAAATGCATGGAAAACACTTACATTCATTGTCAAATGTGCACATGCAGTATAAACAAGGCAAATTCCATGACTACAGGAGGAAAGTCATTGCTGCCGGTCTTAAATGATCTACAGTAAATTTACCAATGATGTGAGTCTCAGTGGAATATAGTAAATGCTAAATGGAAAGTGTTGAAAAAGGGCACATAGTAGTGGAACTCTAATTCTTTAAGCAGAGAAATGAATGCTTTAAATAAGTGCAGCTCCACTTGTCTTTCGTACATCATTATGCAACTGACTGATACAGCAAACCTATTTCTTGTCTTCTCTTGTCTTAACCTCTCTTATAGTCCTTCCTCGCCCCCTCTCCTCTGTTTCTCCTTTCCTTTCAAGATGGCTATATTTCTTGTCTCTTTCTCCTCCCTTTCTTTCTTTCCCATTCTCTCTCTCCTCTAATTTACCTCAATGACAGATCCCCTACCTTCCTCAGATAATAAGATACTCCCACTGGCCTGCGAGTCTCATTCCCCCAGCATCCATCACTCCCAGAGTCACATTACTGCCCTTACAAGCACCAGGATGTTTTTCTCCTTAATTGTAGCCGTATACATACTGCAGCCCCCAGTAATAATAAATGGTCTTGTCCTCCATTAAGGCCATTAGGGAACTCACACTGAGAGTAGCATACCGCCCACAGTGCAGTGGGATTGTTGGGTGTTGTAGTTCAAGGAGTGGAAGAATGCCCCTGCATTCAGAAGATGCATGTTGGGGCATTCAGTACTGACTAAGAGGGTGCTGCAGAGATGGTTGCTCTCTTTTTCTTGCTGTTTCAGACAAACATACAACACAAAACACCATGTCAGACAGGAGAAGAGCAAAGGAGAGAGGAGTCTCTGGGGACAACATTATGTGTCTGCAACCACATGTTTCAGACAGTGCGCCAATTTCTATCCAGGATTATGACAGTACATATTCTGGCCAGGAGATGGCAGTGTGTTCCCATCATATTGCAAACACCATGACTTACACTGCACTCAGGGAAACGCAGGATGCCTAACAAAAAATACCCAGGATTAGATGCACAGATAGGCTTGAATGAAAAGGTAGTGGTTGAATGACCGACTCTCTAAAAGCCTGTGTGTAACTGTTCTGGCTTTTATTTATTGTTGGCATACAAAATTTGCACATTTTGAAATCTCTCACAATTTAAAAAATACGGAAAGTCTAATGTGTGATAATGTTGCATTTCAGCATGATAATGAAAAGCAGCCTTATGTATGTATTTTGGTTTCTTTTTCTATATTTTATTTACTTAGTGAGTGTGAAGTCAGCAACTGAAACTGTTATTTGAAAAGCTGCAAACACAGCAGGGTGCATTAGTAATATTATGTTTTTACATAATTTACAACAATAACTTTACAAGCATAAGTTGTTTACTGTCTGGATGTAGTTTTTAGTTTTGTTTGTAGTTGATGATGATCAATGAACCCACCACAAACAGAATAGTAACGGTACACGTATGCAGTGTCTTCATTCTCCCGCTGAAAGTGAACCCTGTTGTTGTGATGTAGCAAAAGGGTGATGTCATCCTCTCCTGTGAAGAGCAAACAGGTGTTGGCTGACTAGAGGGCAACGTCTCAGCATATCATGTTCCACTTACGGTTTATTGACAACACTTGCTGTATGCTAGACAAAATCTGTGGAATTCTTAGGTGTTTTATATATGTAGGCAGAGATTAAATTTCATTATTATTAAATGTATATCAGTAGTGTCTTAAGGCGTTACGCGGCTATTTTTAACAGAAATGTTGTTAGTTTATTGCTATGTTATTTTGCTTTTCTAATGTACAATTAGTAGCCAATATACTGAAGTATTTTGCAGGTACACTCATGAGTCTATTTAAGGTCCAACACACTACTTAGTGTTTTGTCCTTCCACCGTGTTCTCTTTAACAACACCCCTAGTTTCTTTATAGATTGATCTCATGCGTCACACTGAGATATTCCATCTCTTTTTCAGCAGTCCGCTGTCATGTCTGTCACTGTGTGCCTGATACTGTACCAACAGGCCAATTTACACATGGCGACACGAGAAACGGACAAGGGAATCATTATGGACAGATTCATAAATATCGGCTGCTCTGTTCCTTTTAATGGTCAGGAGTCAGAAGTTTAAGGTATGGGAGTCCTGGAGCTAAAAGACTCAAGGATAGATCAATGTCAGTCGTCAGGGGGAATGAAAGCCAGTCTGGTGGAAAAAAAAAAGGGAAAGGAGGAAGGAGCTTCAGGCACTGAAAAGTCATATCATACAGTTGTCAGGGTGGGCTGCAGTGGTTTCAAATCATGAATTCTTTAATGTACTAAGTCCAAATGGTCCCCAGTGCCTCCGCAGTACCTTGCCTGCCAGTCTGAAAATACTTGAGGACTTGAGCTAGAGCAAATGGGGGTGTGAGTAAAGAGAGGGAGAGAGGTTACAAGACAGAGAGGAGGAAGAAAGAGAATGAATAAATGACATAAAGAGAGAGATGGATACGCCGCTCTTTACAAAAATTACCTTACCTTACCTCTACACTTACACAGCTCTCTTGTGAGTCGGGGGGCCATCATTTGTTCGGTCCTCCTGCCCCCACATCACTCACACTGATGATAAAGCTCTAGTGGAAGGTGGAAGGTAATCTAGTGGCATTTCAGGGAATGCACCTCGGTGGAATACTTTTTTCATCTGAGGTCATTAATCGCAACGTCCAATCACCTTGCTCGTAGATCAATAGCACAGTCCCATGCTAAAAATGAAGGCATGAAAAGTGATGCTGAAGTGTAAAACCTGGTATATGTTCCCCCTCAGCAAGTTTACAACGGGCTGGGTCAGTGAGTTGGTGCCATGTGACATTTCAAGTCTTCATGAATGAGCTGATCTTGTGGTTTGGTTTGCTTAGGCTGTGATCAAGGACTCAAAACTGCTTGCATGTGAACATTTGATAACTCTAAACTCTAAAACCTTTTTTTGAATGAATGTGTTTGAATGAAACACTGCTTCATTTTGACTTCTGATTTACAGCTACATTTGTAGTTCAGAAAGTATGTCCCTGAAAGGAGTGTAATGTCATTTGTTTAATAATGAAAACTGCTCCACCGCTGCTGCAGGAAAACCGGGATTTTAAAACCAAGGTTATAAACATTGCTCTGGGCAGCAATACTCCATCAGCACTGCTTGGGAACCTTGATAATTGCCTTTCCCGGTTTCTCAGTTCAGTGAGTACTGGCCACTAACTCTCTTAGCTGGTTGGATGTTCATTAGAAGTCCTCATTCAGTAGTTAGAAGGGATATGAGTTTTCAGCCAGCCCATTAAAGGCCAAATGTCACCAATTTATCTGTGAGCAAGGCTCATAAAAGAAGTCATGCATACTATTGATGTTCAGTACCTTCCCATTCTTCATAACGAGCTGCCTGCACAGAACTGTGGTGTATAGTATACATAACTCTGACTTTAAATGGATGGATAATGGTAATGCCTATTCTATTACAACTGTCTCTGTCTGCTAAACACAGTACATGCTGCATATTTCAATGTTTGTTTGTTGGATCTGCACCGCTTAGTAAAATATTTCAGTTAATGAAGGTGTAACCATTGAGGATTATGATCACCAAATTTATCACAGTACATAGTCTGAACTTATTTGCCTATCCATATTTGTTATTTTGAGATATAGATGAGAACTTTTAGGTAAAAATAAAAAATTCAATGGATCACTGGTCACTGAGCATTGTGGAGACCATGTCCGTCATTTCTTGGCAATCCATTATGAACAGTACCTATTGTAGATCAGTCTGGATCAAAGGAGGAGACTGAGTGATATGTCCATCCTTAAAGCCACGCCGTTAGCATTTCTAAAACCACCATAAAAAACAGTAGCTTTTCTTTTTTGGTTTTAAGTCTTTCAAACTACTGCAACAGTGTGTACCTAGAATCTACTGCAACAACATGAGCTCAAATACACTTACTCCATGTGTTCAGCATGAGGGGACAAATAACCCACATCAGCAGGCCTCTCAACACACCCACAAGGGGAAAACGGGATTGGGTTATTCCAAAGATGAATGTGCCTTGCAGCTTTTGGGCACACAACACAAAACCAGCGAAAGGGAACATCGGCATCATTTGATGAGGCATTCCAAATGTCTCGGGGGGACTGAATTGCCAAGGGCTAAATGACAAATATATGTTGTTGGTGGTAGAGTGTGATTCTGCTGGCTGCCCTAAGGTGCTCTGTGGCTGCCAGCACTATTCTATTTGTCCTTGAAGATGTTGGCTGAAAATGTTGTCATCTGCTTGTGCCGTGTGTGTGTGTGTGTGTGTACAGTACCTACTCTGGAGCTTTCTTCTCTTGGTCTTCTCCTATCATATTGCTTGGTACAGTGTATGAATGTGCAAAGTTAGAAAAGAAAATAATTGTATGTAAATCAGCAACTATACCATGGCAAGTCAAGGGCCATACTATAAACTAGGTAAAGCCTTCTAGTGTGCTACAGAAATTAAACGGCATTATTATGAAACAGTTTTAGCATAATGTAATGCAGTGGAATAAACACATAAAACCTATACCATTTTCACTAACTGCATCTTTACACTATGCAAGACATTGTTCCATATCAAGGCTCACAGTACCAAAATGCATGGGAATGAATAATTCTACATGGGGAGCCTTTTCTTTTTTTTCTACCTATATGCTTGAATTATTGATATAAGTCTCTGAGATTTTTTTTCCCCCTCTGTGCACAATGTGGATCATCTACGCACATGCCTAAAGACAAAACAACACTGTAAAAACGTCCATCA
Source organism: Ctenopoma kingsleyae (assembly GCA_032353495.1). Taxonomy (NCBI): domain Eukaryota; kingdom Metazoa; phylum Chordata; class Actinopteri; order Anabantiformes; family Anabantidae; genus Ctenopoma; species Ctenopoma kingsleyae. The sequence goes on along the minus strand of JAUBNQ010000008.1, from coordinate 15,230,077 downwards.
GAGAGTGAGACTGAGAGAGAGATGGAGTTTGAATATTTACAATCAGTTAATGACATTTCCATTCTGTGGGCTTGTCAGAAATAACAAAGCCCTGCATTTACCCTCCGCATCTGCTTAAGTCTCTTTTCCTCCTCCCTGTGCCCCAAGTGGCTCAGAAATCCTACTTTATAGCAGAGAGGTGTCAGAATTTTAAACAGGCCCCGTCTTTATCCCCTGCTTCCCTGAGCTCTTTCCCTTTAATTCCTCGAAGACTAGGCCGCAGTTGCCTTTTAACCCTTACCTGCTTCTCTGCTAGAATAATGCTGGCTTCTCTCTCTGTTCTGTGGGGGAGGAGGGAGAGGAGAGATGATGAGAGAGAGTGAGAGAGGGAGGGAGGTATGAAGAAGAAGAAAGCATTCCAGACAGAAGAGAGTGAGAGAGAGAGAGAGAGGGTTAAAATGGGTGGGAAAGGGTCAGGGGCATGTGTGTGTGTCTGTGTGTGTTGAGGTGGGGAAGTGTCTGAGAGCAATAGCAACAAAAAAGGAAAGGGAAAGCAGAAAATACTGGCAGAGCTAAAGGTAGAGACAGAAGGCATGGACAGACAGCAAAGGTTGGAGTTATATTATTCTCTGGTGGGACGCTGACTAGCCATTTATCACGCCTCACTGTGAAAAGAAAAGGAGGGAAAAGGATGGTGGAGGGTTTTTTCCATCTCTTGTCAGACAAACCTGATGACAAAGCACTATCCACACACCAGGTAACTTCCCCATTGTGAAATTGGAACAGCTTTACACAAAGCCAAAATAAGTGAGGGGGGTGACTGGCCTACATTTGAAGTGAAATAAATGTGCTCCTTTGGCTTCATTTCATATCAGTATTTTCATAAAATATCCGATTTTATTTTTAACATACAGTACAGTATACTTTATTTTGTGCACCTTAAATATTCTGTTCAGACTACAAATCATGCAATATTTGTTCTGATCTTGATGTGACATACCATAAACACAAATCTACATACAAATAATAATTAAAAATATATTTTCTTTGTGTAGAATGTGCTTGGCATTGAAAGGAATAAATTGGCGGGCATTTCCAAATAATTGTCTATAAATGATATTCTGGTATATGAGTAATTGCCTGCAATTCACTCCCCTTTGAGCCAATCTCATGTGTGAAGTCAACGCTGTTAATTAGACCTGTTTTTATGTTCAGGGAACCAGCTGAGCCTGCCTCTTTCTCTTCCTCTCTCGCTCTCTTTCTCTCTGTAGCATTTGTACTTAATTACTGAGGGACTGCTGTCTGCACCACTGAGGCATAAGAAAGAGATGTAATGCCATTAGCAAGCATACAAAAAAGAGAGAAATTTAATCATTTCTCTTATTCTCATGTCTTAAGAGAGTAGAGGGGTTAAGATGCACTTTGTAACGAGCTGTGAACAGTGTTTCCTTATGTCTAGTAGTAGGATTGGTCATTACATTATTAGAAATGTTTGAAATGAAATTTTAATTTATTATATGCATTAAATGTGAATAGTTTGCTAATGCTAAAACACTAGCAGAGAGGTGTCTAAACACTGCTATTGACGATCTCCAAAAAAAGAGATATAGACAAGTGGTCTGCAGATGTAAATAACATGTGTGACAATATTTTAATATAAGATTTTTTTTTTTCTAATTGAAAGGAACGTTTGTCTAATAAGCAAATAAGCCCTGCTGAGTTTGACGTACTCACTAGCGCAACTGTAGTGTTTGATGTTGGCAAGTTATGTTTACAATGGTTGATAATATCTAGCATTGAAGAAACATTCTGCTCTCTGATATTAAGTATTATTTCTATAAGTGAAAGTAATGTTTTAATTATAATGATATAAATCGAATGTGCAAAGTAGTGAGATTGACACACAAATGACACCTACTGGGTGTTGAAAATTGGATTCACACCACAGCAGTTGGTTCCATTTGTTGTTCAAAGAGCAGCAAGCGATAGTGAGGATATTGAGTGGTGAGATTAAGTGCATACATGCACACTCCCTGTGCATACACATGCTTAAACACACGCGCGCACACACACACAGACAGACAGACACACACTGAGAGGATGTTTTACAGGTTTTGACACTGTTGATTGCATTTGACACCACAGAAGTCCACAGGACATGTAACATGGAAATTATCCATTGATTACAGGCCTCAGTCACCGGTTTTTATATGTAGTGAATTGAATCAGCTGTGGCTTTACTAAGCTCTCCAATACCTGAGGTTAGGAAGGAGAGATATTAATTTAATGCAGCTACACCAGCTTGAACAGCAAAGGCGGAGGCAATCATGTAGTTGGAACTCGTGTTTGGCTCACTCAGTTCCCAGAGGTCTATGGCAATAGCATAGTTTTGTTGATTACAGTAATTGCATTGATTTGAAAAAGATCATAGTAGTCTTTATTAGATCTAGGTAGCTCTGATGTGATTTAGTACATTTAAGAACAAAGATAGGTTTGGACATGTATCATTATTACATAATAAACAATGCAATGTAAATACCAGTCTGTGAAATGGGACTGGCACTGCAGCTTTTTTTATTACCATGAACACACCTTAATAAAATGTAAAAATGTCTTTGGTATGTCGCCAACACAGGACCTTCCTTAAATTCCTGTGAAAACTATTTCTATGACCATTTATAATATCTAGTGCCTCCATACAAAATATGTACAAATATTTTAAATGATGACAGCTTAGCATGTTTACTCAGTTAACTTAATTTTTGGACATTTAAATGCATGTCAGAAAATTTAAATAAAATGACTATAACCTGCCTTTTGTTGATGACTATATTAAGATATTTTCTCTATTTGATGCTTTTTTTTCCCCTCATATCCGTAATCATCTTCTGTGCACCCTCTTGTTTTTCCTTCGTTAAAAAACTGGTTTGTTTTCATGTTCATACTCTTCAAAGACTTAGTGGCTCATGATAAGAGGTTTAAAGGCTTTTGGTATGTAACATCTACAGTGCCATTTATCCAGCTTTTAGTTGAGCTCACCACTGGCTTTTGAACTACAGTTTTCTGTTCTCCGGGGTTGTTCAGGGCGTGAGGCAATGAGCAGGTGGTGAGGATACCCTCAAAGCCCCAGCTGCACTCTCAGTGTTGGCGTTTATCCAATGTTAGAAGGTCACCTCAATGCTAATGCGTGTTGCAGGGGTCTTAGGAAACACTCCACTTCTGGACTCTAAACTGTAATTCTATGCTGTGAATGAGAAAACAAAACAATTTAGGAAGTGAATGACAGAAAAGAACATACTTTAATTTCTATGTTGTTGCTCTCACATTGGAGGCATGATTGTCCATAGTGATTATAAGTTAACCTAAAATCTTTGTCTGCTTTAGTGGTACCACATTGGACTAAAAAGAAATTGTCAACTGATATGTTTGATCAAGCAGTTTGATCTTAGCTCTTGTCAGATGAAACTAACTGTAAAATAGGCAAGGGCTTGGAAGAATCCCCCTTTTTTTTTGTCTGAGCTTTGGATAACCAATTTCAAATGGCATAGCTGTGTTGATTTTGCCTTCTTTCAGTTCTGATCCCAAGTGAGCACCGGGGCAGGCCTCAATTGAGTATGAATTTATCTTCTGTGTCAGCCACCACCTCTATATCTTTGGCTATTCAGAAGTTTTTGTAGGAACTTGAATACCTTTGAGTCCTCTGCATGAGTGAGGATAACACAGCGAGGATCAATAGGACAACACCTGTAGTCTGGTGGTCCTTTGATGTGTGTTGTGTGTGTTGTCTGCTCCTTGTCACCAAAAAAGACAAACTGAAGCATCTCGTATATTTGATACCTTTGATAATGCCTTGATGTATTTGTAATCATTCTAACCGGAAGAAAACCCCGGGGCAGATTCAGAAAACAGTTGAGAGATTACATATTCCAGGTAGCCTGGGGAACACTTAAGTATTGTGTGGGAAAACCTGAGCGATGTATAAGTCTCTAACAGGCATAATGTAACATAATCAAATGGTAGACACTCAACACATGCTATTCAAAAACTGGGTGCATGCCTAAAATCTTCACACATACATATTCATTAAGAAATTAAAGTAGCAATAAGCAGTTTCCTTGGAGCATATTAACTACTCGGTTCATACAACAGAGGAGTCTGACTGAAAGACTGAAGCCTCTTTTCTAATGCGGACAAATACACAAACATATCAATCACTCCTTGCACATCATGAAAGACAAACTACGCAATGTACACATGATCATACTATATGTGCCGAGAGATTTATTTATTCACACACTTGTACAAACCTATACAGTACATCTGCAGGCAGATAGTCAGTCACAACTTTAATTCAATACTATCACAAAACTAAAATCGCATCAAAATATCTCCACTTTAATATGTGCAAATCTTATGATTAATGTCTTGGACTTAAATAAAGCAATTTCAATTTAAAAGCATTATGCAAACAATAAAAATAGGGATTTCATTGGTTTAGCTCAGCAAGTGTTTGAGGCCATTTCCATTAGTCTCAATACCACGTATGAAGTGAGAGCTTGTCCATGCATGACTGCATTTTGCACTCTCAAATGTATGACAGATTTCCATTCATCAACCTGCCATAGGCAACAAAAAATCTCATGCATCAAACTGAACGCACCTTTTCATAGGGACTTCCAGGTGTGTGTTAGAAATTGTTTACATATATGACTGATTAAGGTAAACTGGAAAAAATCTGGAATTTGACCCTGTAAATACAGAAAACGTAACCAGATATAGAAATGTGATGCAAGCAGAGAAAACAATGTTAATGGGGGCCAAAAACAGACGACATACTGTAACTACAAACCCCATTTACTGAAAACTTTATTATCATTATTATTATTATTATTTTTCCCTAAAATGCAATAAACACCAAATCTGCAAATTGGTAATTTGCTTGATTTACCAGACAAAAGTATAAATAAATTTTAAAAAAGCAATGTTTTCACACTGACCAACTTAATTGTTTTTGGTAAATATACTGTAAGCAAATCTAGTGTCCAAGGCCTGCAACAAACTCAAAACATTTGAAGCATGTGTACTAGTTTGTTACATCACCTGTCCTTTTAATTACACTTTTTAATCATTTGTGAATCACTGCAGCTTTGCAAGTGTACTTTAATATTTGTCAATTCTTGCTGCTAAACAGTCCGTGGTTGTCATTATGTGATCCTCCTGTTCATTATGCACCATAAATTTTCATACCTGGACTGCAGGCAGGCCATTTAAATACATGCATTTTGTGTCTAGCTGAAACATAAATTCAGTGCTGTCCACCTCACATAGCTCTGGCCCAGGGATCTCAGCTGCGTGTTACTGCAAAGTATTGATGCATGGCTTTCTACTGTATGGTGGCATTTCTGGGAGCAGCAGTCGACTGTGTTAAGTGACAATTGTTTTCCAAAGTACTTCTAAGCCCATGTGGTTATAATCGTCAAGGTAGCATGACAGTTTCTTATGTAATATCACCTGGGCACTCGACACATTCATTCAACTGTGGCTTCTGCCTTGGCCTTTTCACCCAAAATATTTTTGTTGCACTGATAATTCTCTGGTGGTGTACTAGTAGTGTCGCTTTGCAGCAAAAAGGACGCAGGTTTGAATCCACAGGTCGGCTGAGCACCTTTCTGTGTGGAGTTTGCACATTTCTACCTGCGTCTGTGTGGGTTTTCTCTGGGTACTCCTGCGTCCTCCCACCATCTAAAGACATGTATATTAGGTTAACTGGTGACTCTATTTGTGAATGCGAACGGTCCCATCTCTGTATGTCAGCTGTGTGATAAACTGGCAACCTGTCCAGGGTGTACCCTGCCTCTCGCCCAATGACAGCTAGGATAGGCTCCAGCACCCCTGGAGCTGCAACCCTTAAGAAGATATTTCTCTCACAATGTTTGGCACAAAGTGATAAGCCATGATCCATCTTGGCTTGCAAAGGCTGAGCCTTTGGTGGTTACTCCTGTTATACCCAGTTACCCTCACCTGAATATTTTATAAACTTTTCTCTTATTTTTCCTCTGTCCTAACTTTTTTTGAATGTGTTGCAGGCATCAAACACGACATGTGCTATACGTACCCATTCCAATTTCCCGTCCTGGAAACAATGAGTTGTCTGCTATTGACATAACAGTTGTTTCCAGTGTAGTTTTGTTTCTGTGTTTGCCCCTGGAAATCATTATATGGTCATTTTGCAACACTTGGCTATTTTTGGTTGTGTATTCTGTACTTTCAGCATTTTTTTCATAAGTGTTGTCAAATTTATGTTTTGTTAATTTTCCTGTGTTTTCGTTTTTTGCAAGCGTTGGCCTCTCAGGACCACTGTAATCAGTATTCTGTGTTAATCATACATGCCTGCTACTAGAAATGTCCAGTGTTATTAAAAATGTTAAAATAGTTTCTAGTACTCAGTGCAGTTGATGTTGGTTGATTAAGTGCCTTTCCTGCTTTGATTTAGGCTCCCCCTCCATCATGCTTTGAGCATGATGCAATTGATGCAATCAAGCCTGGGGAAAGACAGAATAAACACACAGACTTTCCTCAGTAATGGCCCAGATTCTCCACAACCATTATGTTATGCAATCAAAATTAAGAGGAGAACGCTATATTGAGTTAAACCATATGGGCTTTATATCTGTTTCTTTATTACATCACTTGACTCCTGCTTCTCTCATTGCATTGTTTGTAAAGATATTGTGCCAGCATTCAGACTATGTAGACTATTATTCCTTGTCAACTTGGTGGTCTCTTTAGTCAGATGCACTGTCTGGGAAACGTGTTAGTCAGCCTTGACTCTGTCTCTTTCTACAGGTAAAATATGGCACTAAAGATGATAAAATGGTCAGGGCTTCACAGTGGTGGCTGGCTGGCTGCTATTTATGGCATTAGCATAAATTGAAACACCTCATTTTTCATTTAGTAGACATTAGTACGGGTGACCTTTCACTCCAGACTACTAATGGGCATTTTGATTATCTAGATTGTATGATAATTAAAGTAAGAATAAATGACTTTGTAAGAGTATTAATTCATACTCATGTAATATGTCCATGGTAATCCATGTATTATTCTCATAATGTCATTGGCACTCACTGTGTTCTTAGCATTTACGTGTGGGCTGCAAGGCTGGGCTTGTGCTCAGGACATTTGTTTCCAACGTGCCAACGGGGCTGTTGGCAAACTCGGTGACACAGCATAGAATATTTATACTTATACAAAATAACTTATTTTGTTGGTGTCTTTAAATTTACCACCAGTGAAGCTGTTTTCTAGCTGTGAGTATGAAGCAGAGTTAACCTGCACTAAAGTTGCATAGATTGACATGAACATTTTTACTTAATGATCCTCATGTCTGTGTGCTGGGCTGTTTGTCTGTCCATGTGCGTGTCACTTCCATAGTCATGTCAGATGTATACTGGTCATAATTTACTGGATTATTTTAGGGGCACAATCATATTCATTCAACTGCACTTTGTTCATCCATGCAATACGTCCTTATAGTAAAGACAGCAGTAAAGTCTATTTTGGAACAGGTTTGAAACGTGTGTATGCTCCACTGTATCTGCCCTTCCAGTTGAGCTATGACTCTGATGGAACAACAGTTCTTTGTATGGAGTTGTCACAAAAAGTGAGTGATGGAGTCTGGGGAAAACACACCTCTGCAGTACCCACGAAAGTACAGACTTGGCTGTATGCTTGTGTACACATGGACACTAGTCATATTCTGCATCTCAAATTCATCCAATTTTGATGTGTAAGTAGGCCTATAAAGAGGATCATTACTTATCATAATGGTGCTAACTGAGCCAAACAATGACACTTTTACAACCACAGTGTATAATTTCAAATAAATCTAAAATATTTCTATTTGTGTACCAGAAGAAAGATGCATAATTTTAGCTCTAGAGGTGAGATGTAGTCGTCAAACTAATATAGTCCTGTACATCACTGTTATAATGGTAGAAGCATTAAATATTTATAGAAAAATGATGCACGCGTTCAGTTTAGTGGTGCAGTCATGAGGAAAAACACATAACTACCACAGTTGTGTATAGCCACCTTACTTACAGATTTATTAAAAATGAAATAAAAGAAACAAAAAAAAAACACTGTGCCCATTCACTCCAGTAGCCTATGGCCTTCTGCATACAGCATAGAATGATGGTAAAAGACATCCTTAGGAGGCTATCTTAAGGTCATCACCGTCCCTCGCAGCTCACTGGAGCCATAAGTTGATAAATTCAGAAGGGCATTTGCCCTTCAAGCTGCACAATTTTCTAGCAGCCCTGCCTCTGTTAGGCCTGCCCTAATCTAATGCCAACTGTCTGCCTGTGAAGAAAAATGGAAAAATTGTTTGTGAAAAATGAGAGTCAAACCCCTTCCTCCGCCCCTACCCCTAATCAGAAATGCGGTCAGGAGCAGCATTTATTGGGCCTGCGAGAATTTCTTACGTTTGGCTCTCTAAGGAGAAGTAAATGTAGGCAATTATAGATGAAGTGATTTAACATGCCAGCACTCCTTTTCTACATAAGTGGCTCATTGTAAAGAGCAGGTTAAGAGGCCAGAGCCTGCTAAGTGCCCTATACCACTGCTGCTGTTCTGACTGTGACCATACCAATATTTTTTTGACAGTGTATTTAAATGAAAATTTTTATTCTGTATCAGATTTCTTGAATGGTATAGAAATGGCTACAAGAAAAACTGAAAATATGAACAGCTCCAGTTTCAGCTGAAGGAAAAAAAAAAAACGTTTGCAACTGCTTACATTTGCCAGCAGACTCCATCTGTCCTCATCTGCTTCAGAATTTGTGCTTAAAAAATCTAATTAATGCAATATTTAGCCAAAAGAATCTAGACAACATATTAAAATTAGTCTCTTTTGCCATCATATCCACCCTTTAATGTCTAGTAAAAGCTGTTGGATTTAGCTTAATGGGTGAGTCCTGTGCATGAATGAGTGAATATTGACTCATGCGCTTTTTTTCTTTTTTTCTCCAAGACTGAAGTCTGACAGCATGGCAGTAGCTTTGCCTCATGTCATCTTTGGACATGTTTCACACAAACACACATGCAGACACACAGGGCAGGAAACATTGACACACAATTACAGACAAACCAACACGCTCACACACATAGACACACAGACACCCCTACACTGCAACCTCCCCCATAACACCACCGTAAGCGCCTCTTCTGCATGCCTCTGCCATAACTAACTGGATTAGTCAGCCACAATCGATTTGGCACATACTATCAAAACTAAACAGCCAATCGCCTCTCCCCCGTCCATCTCAGCACCCCACCCTTGCTGCCCCTCTCTCCCCACCCCTCATCTCCTCCTGTCTTTTGCCCCATGTCTGCTTTCCTTTCCCTTCCCTCACTCCATCTGTCCTTCCTTCCTCTCTTTCCATTCCTCTTTTCTTCTTTGTCTAGCACTATTTATTCAATTCCTCATCTCCCATTTCTCTCTGTCAGGCAACATCCGTCCCTCTTTTGTCCCATCACAAGATACCAATCTAAGCAAGACTGCACCTCTTTTAAATCCCTCCTTTCTTTTTCAATTCCTCCTCCCTATTGCTCCCTCCTCCTTCTCATACACATTCCTCTACCTATTTTAGCATTTGTCCACATCCATGCATCCGTACTTTCTTTTCTTTCCTCTCCTCCATTCCTCGTCCTCTCACATTTTCTCTCTCTCCATCCTCATACCTTTTTTAAAAACTTTTTCCTCAACCGTCCTTCATCATGACTTCCCTTCCTGTTCTCCATCCCTCCATGCCAATGTGCCACTGCTCCTCTCCTTCTCACCACACATTCATCCATCCTTTCTTTCACTTCACTAGCCAAATCACTCTCTAACAGATGCCGCACTCATTCACTTGGTCTCCCAAGTGTATGGGTGTGTGTCTGAATGGGTGTCTGTTGTGTCTGTGTAATTATGCATGTCTGTGCAAAGGAGCACGTGTGGGCATGTGTGCATGTGTGTGTGTCTCAGTGGAACAGGCCTGGCCAAGGCTAATTGCTGCCTCCTACCTGGTGGTGACAGGCCTAATCAAGGATGATGAGCTCACCGTTGGTCTCTCTCTCACACAGATTCTCTCTTTTGCTCTTCCCTCTTTTGGCAGAAAAATAGATAGACAGCCTCCAGTCCCCCATTATGGGTTGTTTTTGGAGAGGAGAAGAGGATGGGAGGATGATGGTGGGGGGTGGGAGAGCAAGAGAGAGAAAGAAGGACAAGGCTTTTCATTTCAGCTTTCTCCTCTTAAGGGGATGGCATGGGAGCAAAAATTGTCCAGAGTGCTTGAGGGGTTGAGGTACACAGGTTGCAGCACAATGGGCCTATTCACCTCCTCTCAAATGGTGAAGAGGCCAAAATGATTGGATGAATGAATAAATTTTGTTTCAGGGTGTTTGGGGAGCAAGGTGAGGAGATGGAATGAGAGGGGGAGTGTATATGCAAGTGTGTGTGTGTGTGTGTGAGAGAGAGAGAGAAAGAGAGAGAGGTAGACCAACTGTGTGTCACTGGCTTGAAGAGTATGGCTATCCAACAACTGACTGCCTCTTGTAGTCCAGGACTGCTTGAGTCTTGAATTAGAATAATGGCATTTGGCCTCAGCAGCCTCATAACAGATGTGTGTATGTGTTTATTTGGGAGCATGTTTAACTATGTGGCTGATTGCAAAGTACCTCACAGTGTATATGTGCAGATGCTGTGAGCTCACAATACTCCCAAAAGTAACAAATCACACACACACGTGCGTCAGATGTCAAAATGAAGAACTGGTTGGGATGCAACATCTTACTCTAGACTTGATGCTGTTTGATCCTGTCCACTAAAAATAGGGGAGGGGTTTCCATTTTTATCATTTACTGTTTATGATTTCATTTATTTCTTTTGCAAAATAATTTATTAGCTTTTTTGTCTATTTATGCCATGTAACTGCATTAGACACTTTTGAAGTGGTATGCTTTGGTGGTAGGCACTCAGCTTATTAGCTTATAGCACAAAACAAACTTGCCAAATCTGAGGTTGAAATAAATGATTATTCTAAATTGAAAATATAGAAATATAAATAAAAATTACTGTTATTTTTTGAGATTACATGAAGTTGTAATTGCGGCATTTTTAACATTGAACAAACGCATCATCATCAATGGTATAAAGAGGCATAGCCAGCTTTAGTTTTAACAGAAATCTGAGTGTGTGCATACTGTCCACTGTGTCAGTGCACTTTTCTATTTTCGCTGTCAACCTTACTTCTCTTCTCTTTTGAATGTGACATGTTCCCAAGAAACCGCTGTTGTAAACTGTCATAAACTTTCCATCAGGAGCGTAAACAGCTGCGTGACGTGTGGTAAAATGTCGCAAAATGTTATAAACTGTCCACTTACAGTTAAGTCGCAGCTATTTAACAAATAATTTATTAAGAGGTATGTAGTCAGTGGGCCGGTCCAAAATGACTG
>JAUBNQ010000008.1:15201387-15215380 GCA_032353495.1 Ctenopoma kingsleyae | reverse complement strand
TCCATTTCCCCATGTGGACGGTTTCTAATTAAGGCATCTTCTACTGTTTTGTTAAAAAAGAGAATTAAATGTGTAATAGTAAAGACATATGACAAAGTGATGTTTAAAAGAGAGTAATGGAATGGAGAAATAAAAGTGCTTGTACTTTAGATTGAATCATAAATTCTAACTGAGAATTTTTAGATTATCTTGCAAGTACTGCTACTACTGTGCGCGCCTCCCATCTTTGTATGATGGTGACCAATAAAGCCCAAAGTAAACAGACAGCCAGTCTTTTTCAACTCAGCATTATGCCATAGGAATCTCACACCTGCTTTCAAGTTCTTTTCCTCTGTCCTCTCTGCTGGGCTCAGCCAGTGTGTGTAGTGTCCGGCTGGGGGATGTGATAACTCAGCCTAAGCCCAGTCAAACCAGCTTAATTCTCCCTGTGTCAGAGTAAAGCTTCAGAATCGTCCATTTTATGGTTAAAAGAAATCAGAATGTTAATTTGGCTTCCAGCAGTGAGGTGGGGCACCATCTAAAGAAGGAGATTCTCTTTTGCTCCCTTTCCCGTACTTTCATTATACAGTAAATATGCTGCGCTATTGGTCTTGTTCTTTGGTTTGGCTTATTTCTTTATAGAAGTTCTTTCCAACTCTCTGGTTTCAAACTTTTACTCTTGTTCTCTCTTCTTCTGTGGTATCATCCTGCAGACATTAAATAGCGGGTAAAGCTCTGGTTGGCCTTTGGCAGCAGCCCCCAGCCCTGTGAATCCTGTCTCCCCATCAAATAATAGTAAAATGAATTCCTCTGCATTTGATTTAGTCATGTCAAAAGGCCAATGAAATGAACCTCTTTGACTTCAAATCCCTCTGTGCCAGGAAATTGGAACTAAATTTATTTAATAGTAACAGGAGCTTTAATATTGCATCCCCAATCCTCTTTTCAGTTCACTTTGCAATATTCTGCTTTGTAGAATCAGAGGATATGTTCCTTTTTTGACAGGGCCAGAATCTTTATTCTTTTGAAACTCTAGTTTGACCTCTTACACCTTATTATGGTGTGGAAGTATGAAATTCTAGAGGCAAGTCTCTATGAGCTCAATTAAGATCAAGTTTACAACCTATCTGCGTTACATCAATAACATACATCAGTGGTTAAAATTAATGTACAACTGGTCATTATTATCTGTCATTTGTTTTACACCATTCAGTCTCCTAAGAAATGGAGTGGAACAGTGTAAGATCAAAAATGTAAAATCAGTTTGAATTTTGATCCAAGACCTTTGCACATGATTTTTTTTTTTTCACTTTGCCAGAAGCAACTTAAGTGAGAATGTTCATAAGAAAAACTACAGCTATGGATTGTTACCCTAGGTGTAAAACAACAACAACAACGAAAGCTGTGTTGGTGGGGGTTTATTGTTTAATGTGCCAGTGAGACATGTAGTGTCTTTTTTTCATGCAGGGCTATAGTTACTCTGTATAACACAGGAAATAAACACAGGAAATGCTCTAAGGGCTTTTTAGACATAGGTATTTGTGACAATATCAAAGCAAGGACAACAGTTATCACGCAATGTCCTTTAGGCTAAGGAGCCTGAACTAGTGGTTGGTGTCTCACTTGGCACTATGGCAACAAACAAGGGGATATAAAAAAAAAAGCTGAACTGGTTTAACTGCATGGGAAATTTAATTCCTGCTGCTGTGAACAGTAAAAGAAAATTTTTGAGTTAGCCTTTCGCCTTAATTATAAAGGATGGTAAAACGTTGGAAAATGGATTTGATTTGTTAACAAATGGATTGGGATGATAGCTTGTGCATAAATAAAACATAGATAAATACACCACATGGATACAAGCCCACTGTAGCTCTTTTTCAAAGCTATTAACCTCTGAAATTAATGAGTGCATGTTTAACTACCACACTGCTTGTTTCTCTAACATCACCATTTGCTATAAAATCACATCTACAACAAACTTAGCAATGCACACAGACCCTGTCAAGTCAAGAAGCCAGTAGAATTGAAAATATCAAGTGCCTGTTATTGTACCCTGAGGTCATTAGTGTCTACAGCGATTTAATTATCCAAGACTACACTGTTGTTCAATAATTGGCGTATTAGCATGGAACCACAGCACTGGAAGGCCAAGCAATCAGATGAACAATTAGCCATCAGCGTAAAGACAGTGAGATTGGGGGTATGCAACAATGACGGCTCATGACAATAGTGGTCAACTCATTTCCATTACAGTCAATTAGTACTTAACCTAATTTGATTAAAATGAAAAATCATTAAACAAGGGTTTACTAAGAATAACAAATGCATCTCTTTTAGTTTGTTCACTCTCTAGTGATTGAAGAACTAGATTATTTGAACTTCATAGTGCAAACCTAATTAGCTTTTTCAGTCAAATGTTCACATTACATGCTTTTTTGTGCACTATGGATGAACACATACAATTTTATTGCCCAGATTTTGACCTAAGGAGGAAAATTGTGTTGCATTCTTTGAAGCATGTTACAACATTTATCATATTATGCTTATTTTTAAATTGTGTAAAGTCTTCTGCCTAACATTCAAATAGAGAATGTATGTTTATTAGTGGTTTGGTGTCCATGTAAAAATGTAATAACCTGAAGTTTATATTGAGCTTTGATTTTATTCTGAGTAAACCTATAGACTGAAATGTCTTTCTCGTCAGTCTGTGGGAAGTGTCCTCCCAGAGCATTGTCAATGAGCTAGATCAAAGGCATGGCGTGTTTTTTTTTTTTTCTTCTGTCTGCACTTTTCTTGAAGTGTAAATCAAACTGGAAGCCATCTTCAAGCTGTAATCTCCCAGTCTGATTATAACTGAAATGCCTATTATTTTCTCGCTGCTATAAAGTCTCATCATGAAAATCTCACACACTTAATAAGGTTGCATCATTGCATCAGTGTTGGTTTAACCAGAGAAGACCACACAGACCTAATCACATCTGTGAGAGGCTAATTTCGATGAGCCTGCCAGGTCAGCACTTTGTCGATCACAATGATTGTTGTTTTTTCTTTGTGCAGTAAAACAACAGCAAATGGGCTTGCAAACCGTACATTATTTAATTTTTTCATAGACAGTGTAGGTACATAACAAACCCAAAGGGCTAGCTTAACAAAAACTCCACCACATAACAATGTCTTGGTTACAAATCTTTGTCCAGTACATCAGTTTTTCAAAGGTATTATTCAGATTGCACAACACACCTTTCTAGAGTAGGTCATCTTACAGTTTGCATTTTTATTAAGCTCACATGAGGGTTCATGCAAATGTGTTACACTCTGAGGTACAACCAGCATGTATCCAGTCTCCTGATGATTGTGAGGGATGCATGACGACACGGATTACTGATTTCACAGCCAAAGCATACTGTATACTTTGCACATGTCAGTAGAAATCAATAGAGAAGCAGAGATTTACATGGTTTCCATACAATGTACATTCCAAGCATGTGACAGAGTCACTGTTCTGAAGCAAATGTGACAGTACTGACAAACTGTTTTATCAAGCTCCATCTCAAATTATTGTGAATTTAGCGTGGCACTATAAAACTATAGGAGCGTTTCTCAATTTTAGGAGCATTTGCATAACTTATCTGTTTAAAGTTAGAATTTAGCCATCTTGCTAGTTAGACTATTCAAATCCCTCACTCACTATCAGAAGTTGCAATTTGCTTCAATTTTATTTTTGTTAGTGTTTGTCACTTTGTTAGAAATTGATGTTTAAAAGAATCAGGGTGTTCTAATTAGGCAGGGAACATCCTATACAGGTCACTGGTCTATCACAGGCCTGACATATAGATACAGACAACCATTCAAACTCACTCCTGGGGATTTTAGAATCACCAATCAACCCTAACCTGTATATCTTTAGACTGTGGAAGGAAGCCAGGATACCTGAAGAAAACACAGGGGAGACGAGGAGAACATGTAAACGCCACACAGAAAGGAACCCATCCCGTGGATTGGAAGCCAGGCCCTTCTTATTGTGAGGTGACGGTACCAACACTGCTACCATGCCACCCTGTTCTGATTCAAACAAATTAAATTTCTCTTTTAGCTCAATGTGATTCAGTGGCCCCTTGGATTGACTTTTGCCTGTCCTTCAAGCGTTACTCTTATTAAGTAGTACAGTTTACCCTCCTTTCTGCATCAGCATTTCAATACCTTATTCAGACTGTGAGTTCTGGCAGCACAATTCTTTTCCCTTTCTGCTCCTATCAGTTTGTTAACAGGCAGGCCCACCAGAGGTTCTTGCCAACATCTATCAGCAGCTTGTATAAGGTATGAAAGAAGGCTGGATTATGAGAATAACAATAGAGAGACCACTTGGGTTGTGAACACAGGAGATTACCAATACTCCAAGCACCTTTACACACTAATATGAACATACTGTGAAGTTATTAAACAGGCTATTAGTTGGTAATTCAAAATGCCTAGAGATTTGCATCACACAAATCATACTATATGCGCAAAATAGCATCTAGGTGCAGTCAGACCAGAAACGGTAGGGTGAAATGTATTTGAAACTCTTTGGAGAAAATTTGACCTTTATTTAATCAGAATTTTCCCCTCAGATCAAAAGCCTTCTTAAAGTGCTCTTTTGATAAGCAACTTGAGTTGTAGCAATTAGTCAATTGCTTTTCAAAAATGTATGACTTTTGGTGCAAACTGTTTAATTTTACCACACACCCTACTAGGGGTGGGCGATACAGCCCAAGCATAATATCACGATATTTCAGAATATTCTGACGATAATGATAAATTTTACGATATAACAAAATACAGAAAAAATGCTTGTTAATCATTTGACAGCGATGTGCATAACACACACCAGGAGCAGCGCAAATGTTTCCCAATCATATTTCCACTGTACAGCTGATATTAAACAAACAAAACCATCTGTTTATATTACTTTAGTGCATTTTCCTTGTTATGTTTCAAAAAAGCTGCTTTTTTGGGAATTAATTCTTCGGCAGTATGGCTTCCAGCCATGTTTGTCTTCACCTTCACAACTTTAATAACTTTGCGCTGCATGACGCACGTTAGCGTAATCTGCTGTGTAATGGTGTGACGTCTTTACGCCATGAAATTAGCATATCATGATTTTTTTTTTTTTCTGGGCAAGAAAAATTTACTGGTATTATCGTGAATATGATATGGCCCACCTCTACACCCTACTCCTTTAACCTTTTACCTGGTTCCAATTGTATAAAAAGAAGCTTGCCACAGAATGTTACACTAGCTT
Source organism: Ctenopoma kingsleyae (assembly GCA_032353495.1). NCBI lineage: Eukaryota > Metazoa > Chordata > Actinopteri > Anabantiformes > Anabantidae > Ctenopoma > Ctenopoma kingsleyae. The sequence continues at coordinate 15,210,120 of JAUBNQ010000008.1, read as the reverse complement.
TCTTAATTAAAGACAAACAAACGAATAGATCGAAAGGTCCTACACTGAAAAAAACAACAGGTAACACCTAAATCATTTAAGTAAATTGAACTTAACTCGTTTCGTTTATCCAGCTAAATAGTTAGAACAAATTAATTGTTTGAAGTTGCTTTAACTATTATTTGGATAAACTTAACTGAGTTAAGTTCAATTTACTTAAATCAATTACAGGGTATATACATAAATCCTGAAGTTGAATTTAATACCTTTTTCAATACCTCCTCAATATTTTTTAAAACCAACATGACATTGAGCTGCAACTGTTTTAACCAACCTTTCTAACTTTTAAACAGATTCTCAGATTTATACACTCTGGTCAAGTACAACACAATTTAAAAAGTCAACTGAATGGATTTAGAGCCTGCGACTGTGAGCTCTCAGCTGTTTTTTGAAGAAGGGGGCTAATCCAAATCTGATGATGTACTCGGTTTTTATTGTGTAGACACCACAGAACCTCCACACGCAGTGTTGTTGTGGCACAATGTTGCAAACTCAAGTTCAGCCAGACAGTACAGTGAGGTTTATTCTCAATAAATGAATAATGAAAAAGATGCAACTGCCTAAAATATCAAACATGCACTGCAAGTTTTTGGAAAAATTTGCTACACTGCAACTTCCTGGAGGGACTGCATGGTCACCTAGAGATCTGCCACCGATGCAGCTATGGCGCTTGACTTGGAGTGTGACGGTGGCAGCAGCACAGAAAGCAGAGACAAGGCTCATTATAGATGGCTAAGTTCTGCGCAGATTCAAGCAACAATAACCTCATGAGACCAAAGCTGTCGTAAAGTTTGGAGTCAGTTAAAATAATTATTCAGGTGCCGCAGTTGGTCTCCATCATCATCTGGACTGATGTTTCAGCCCTAACAGTCTAAAAATCTGACAGAGCAATAATTAAAGTGTATGCCTTGTGTTTCCAATGTTTCCTCTACCATTATATTAGGAAGCTTCCCCACCCCCCCTTAAAGGTCAATTAATTGTATTTAATTTTCTTATCTATACAGCACCTGATCACAACAGAAGTAATTTAAGGTTCAATTTCCTATAAAGCAGGTCTATATCATGTTCTTTTATTAAACTAGCTGAACAGCCTCATGTTATTTATCTTATGTCATTTCTGTCTTCTGTTTACTATTCTTTGATCTCTGCATCACATGTGGCGAAGTTCCGCCCAATTGCCACATGTGCGTGCGCACACACCAGCGGTCAGAGCACACGCGTTGGAAAAAAAGTTGTGTCAAACACCTTCAAATAATAGAGTTGTTCTATTGACTGCAGTCATTAAAAGAAAACATGAACACCATGATTCCTTTAAGTGTTTGTGTCGGTGTCTACCTGGAGCTTGAATACTGCTAGAAAAGTTAGAAACGGCGACTTTAAACCACCCCACTGCTGCCCCCTGCTCTCCTGTTTTCCAGGCGCACTTCATCTTCAACGAGCCTGGATGGAAAACTGCTCCTGAGTTCTGACTAGTGCTGAGTGTTAACCTCCATTCATGTGATATTTATTTTCTTTTACAAGCCGAACAGTAAACCTGTTGATTATTCCGTACTACCGGCCTGAAACAGTCTTTAAACACTGGGTCCTCTGACTACCTGTCTGTGAATTTGCACTTACCCATGAAGAGTTTCTTTAGTTTTCTGAGCGTCAGCAGCAGCCAGTGTTTCAGCGCAAAGTGTTTGTGACAAAGTGCGACCACCGAATATGACGTCAGCATCACAGACATTGTGTAATTAAAATGAACGACTCTAATCCCACGTTAAATAAAGTTATGCGAACTTTAGCAGAGCAATACAGACGGACAACTAAAAAAAATAGAAAATTTAATACCTCATGAAATGACGATTAATACATTTTAATACTTTTTAATGGCCTTAATTTTTGCTTATGTGATTTACTACCTTTTAATACTTTTTAAAACCCCATGGATACCCTGATTTAGGTGTTACCTGTTGTTTTCTTTCAGTGTATTATGAACAGATACACACTGTTAGCCCGGATAAGCTGAGTTTACTTAAAAAATTTGAGGAAACCCGCTGCCCTAAAAAAATTAAGCAATATGTATTGAAAACTTGAGTGAGTTTAACTTAAAAACTTGTGAGTAACTACAATTATTTTAAGTTCAATACACTAAATGCAAAGTTTATTCAACTTAATTTTATTTATAGTTTCAATTTTTCTTCCCAACTATTCTACTTAAAATGTTAAGTTTAATGCACTAAATTTCACAATATTTCATTTTAAATCATTAAACTAAAACATTTAAACTATAACAAAAATACAAAACACAATAGTGTTTTAGTTATTTTTCTGTTTTATTTCAATCCACAACATGAAATTCAATAACATGTTGCCTTGAAAACCTGCTATTAATTTTTTAAACAGGTTTTATCTCCATAAGTACGACTAGCATTCTGTCAAATAAATGAGCTGGAGAGCTCCTCAGAAACATCAGAGAGCTACTGTCTCGTGCACTACCTGCTGAATCAAGGTGAAAGTCTTTTACATGCATTTTGGGTAGTCCATGAAGAGAGCATACATCAGTCCAAAAAAACACAGAACACCTGAGACAGGTTGGCCAGTCCATCCATCACCACATTCTCTTCCAAGACGACGGCCACTCTAGATGAGTTGAGCTGAACATTTTCTTGGTGAACACAGGATTCCCACTGGAGTTTCCCTGTACAAGTCCTTGTCATTTACATCCTAACAGTAACAAGAGAAAATGACAAGGAGATGATTATTATAGCAGTCAGATAATGGTGTTGTCCACCAAAAATTACCTCTGACTATTTATGATGAAGAGTTCTCAATAATAAATTCAATTAGAAAAAGGGGTAAACATGTACCTGCAACATTTACTGAAAATTAAGTGTCTTACAGTGCAGGTCTTCAAGAAGGCAGAAGGGTAATCCCCCAGCATGACAGTCCTTGAAGGCAGATGATGTTTGTTGGCTCAGTGGTCTGAAACATATTGGACATAAGTATATAGATATTTACATGTCTTTATTGAATACATTCCAGAATTTCCTCACATATTTTATGACATGCAAAAATACAGGTGGCATGAAAGGAGAGAGAAGATGTAAGCGAGAAGGAAGAGACGGTATAGAAAAGAAAAGAAGAATGAAGAGCAAAGCATACTAGACAAGAGAAAATAAGACCTGAGACTGGAAAATTAGATTAACAAATAGAGAAGAAATGAAATGGAAGGAATAGCAGAGGACAGAAGATAACAAGTAAGACATAAGAAGACAGCATAGAAAGTAAAACGAAAGGAGAGGAAAAGAGATGGCGGAAGAGTGAGTAGAATGATAAAGACAAGTCAACCCACCTGTATGTGACAAATGAGTGAGTGAGGCCTCTCTTTCTCCTAAACAGGTCACAGGTCGGGCTTGGGGAGACAGTGCATCATTGTCCTCTCAAAGATTTTCCCCACCATCCTGTTGAACCCTGAAAAAATAAAACATTGCAAATCATGTATAAACCAATGGTCTAATGATCAAAATCTATGATCCTCAACACTACAGTGTTTGGGTCACTTAGTTTAACCACTCCCAGGTGGTCTTAGCTAGCGTTATCCATTTTTCAGCTACTTCTTCCTATGTATATGTTTATGGTCAATATTGGTGTCTAATGCTATTCAAGAGACTTAACATAATTATCCAGGGCGACACAAATTATTAATTCCTTTATACAAACAGTTTGTGTCTACTTTACTATGCGATTTTCAAATATTAAACAGCCTGTATGAAAGAAAAACAAAAGGTAAGAGGTGAAATATATCCTGTCAAACTACTTAAAACTACGTTTTTCACTGTTCACAAACAGCCCACAAAGTCATAAGGTAGTAAGTTAGCTTACAGGTGACTAGCAGGAAAATACGTTCGCGTTTCTCACTGCTCACAAACAGCCCACGGAGTGATAATGTTGCTAAGCTAGCTAACATAAGACGTGAAAAATGTCCGTCACGGTGGTAATGTTAACATTACAAAAAAGTTACACAATGAAAACAGTAAAAAGTAACAGGTTTCTGTTTCTCACCAACACAACTCACCAGGTTTAGTAGACCGTGGTACAACCGTTGCGCCGCCGCCCTCCTCTCTCCTCTGCTGGAAGCAGCCGTCGTCCGCGGAGCCTCTCGTCCTTCAACTGGCAGGAGGTTCAATACGGGGCTGTGTCCGCCGACAGAGCCCACGGGCCCCATTCAACAACGTCTCAAAAAGTGCTTATCGAGTAAGAAACACGACAATAAAAAAAATAAAAAAAAGCTGAAAATGTCCGTTTCTTCACACTCGGTGAAGCGAGCCGGTAAAGTTAATGTCGTGTTTATGTTCGCGCTCCCATCTTGGATTGAAACAGCCAATCACCAGCTTCTAATTCGGTCTCTATGGAGACAAAGGGCTGTGGTCATAATTAAAACTTCTTATTTTTAAGCGATTCAACTTAAAATTATTCTTACATTGCAATATTATCAAATTCAAGTATATTCTAGTACAAATTAGTACAATATACTTACATTTCTTAGTAATGGCATCAAACTTCATTATTTGTGTACATTGTAATTGATTAATTGGTTATGAAATCGGGTTTACAGTACATATAACAAATATAAATAAGTAATCTCTCTGACATCTTAAAAATCCCTTAATGTCTTGAAAAATATACTGCAGAAATGGAAAGCAAATTTCAACAAGCCTCTCACACATACTGTATGAAATGTGCACGAGCAGCCAATAGCAAAGACAAGAGGTGAGTGGGAGCACTCTGTGGAGTCATCCAAAGGCTGTTGGAGGGATTGATTGTCTGTTGGGCAACAGATTACAGATTTCTGTGTTTAGCCTCCCACAGTCCAATTGAGTTTGCTCTGCTGTGGCTAGATTATGGAGCTACTGTATGAATGCATCATGTATCAGCAGTTTCTGTGTGTTAAGAGCACCCAAATGACACCTCAGCAGAATATGTAAGATGTAAGTGCCACAGATGCAAGGGCACTCACAAATGCTCACACACAGCACAAAATCCTAAGCACATATATTGACAATTTTGGTGAACACATTCATGTGTAAGCACACACACATCCACACAGTCTGTAAGCAGCTAAAGAAGAGATGTACTGACTAAAGATCCTTTTCTACAGACATATGGTACTGTCCTATAAGATTACAGACTTCATTTCACAGGTTGAAAATCATACATTAGAAATACAGGCAGTCTCTGGCAAGCAACATTTCATTTCACAATGAATCATTCAACTATTCAGCTCTTTGACACTGTAACTACCAGTCAAAATGATATTATAACAATGATACAATTTCTACCATGTTTGCAGCTGGTATTTAAGATAAGTATAATATGCATTACAACATGCACATTTTTTCTTAAAACAATATTGCATTTGAAATACACTGAAGCATTGTTTTCCAAGATAGAATATATAACATTGTCAGTTAAAATCTTGGAAGGTACTTTTATAAATGTATTAACAGCTTTGGTCATTACAGCTAATGTTTAAGCACAAATAGTTGAAATAACAATTCACTGGTTCCTTGATTGTGTGTTGACAAGTGCAAAGAAAATCAAAGGGAAATTACACAAAAAAGAGCAGCATAAGCACAGCGGGGCAACAACAGTCAATTAAACACCATTTTGCTACAATTGCTTAATCTTTGAATGGGGAAAACAACATGAAATATAATTATCAGACATGTCCACATTTGCCCTGAAATGCTTCTCTTCTCATAATGTGTCAAAATAATATTTAAAACAATGTGAAGCAGCAAAAGATCACTGCCAGCAATTCACACAATTCTCAAGAGCCCCGCCGTTCAGTATATGGCCCAGGACATTTCAGCCCTGTTCCAAATGAGCAAGTCTACACAGTGTAGGCTACATTTATAAGATAACAAAAAACATAGTCCTAATTGCTCTGTTAAATCTAATGCTGTGTCCCTATTGTACTTTATTGTCCCCCATTAAAAGCTAATATCATTCCAAGAAGTATGCAATAATGCATCTCTGGTTAGGGCCAAAACAGACCAGAATAACCGGACCAGAGAGAGGGGCAATTAACTTAAACACACCTCCCTTATAGATTAGAGACCCATGGCAAATTGCTTTAATAAGAGAGAAGAGGAAATGAAAGATACACCCCAATTTATTAAAAAAATGCTATGTCCATTAATGGCTCACAGACTGATTTGCATAATTTAGCATTCCCTTCCTATTAGCAAGCATTATTTTCTCAGGATATCATTACACCCCTGGGTTTTAGCCACAACACAGGCTATAAATCTATAAAATGTATGTGAAACAACTGTATGGCTATTCGCTATGTATGTTCTTTGAATAGTGTACATGACCTAATTATGTTGGAAAATGACTTATATAAATATAAATAAGAAAAAGTCAAAGGGCAAGAGAGTGGTTATTTGGAAATGGTACATTAACAATGTTATGTGATTGCTCTCTCCACTGATTTGCCATCTTTTGTGTACACTGACACTGATATCTCCTGATCCCTCATCTAAAAGGTTATGGTGCATCTGCATTAGAATATGAATATAGAACAGCTGTCTTTTTCTCAGTGCATCCTTGTGTTCTTAACACATAACCACTGCAGTTCACTCCAGGGCCTATTCACAGAACAGATGAATGAAAAAAGCAATATACAGTAATATGTTTGGCATGTTTCTGATAATATGCTAATAAGAATAAAAGCTGATCTTCAGTGTAATCTTTACAGAATCAAGTTGACACCAGCAGGGTATATTCTCAATGCAATAGCTACAAACTAGAGAAATAAAGGTTGGATGTCCCAAATTTTCAAGCCACTACTGTAAATGTCAGTGATTTATTACTTGTAAAATTCTGAAAGCTTAATTTAAATATAAAACACAGGTTATTTACTTTCATGTTATTCTGTTCTAATGACCAAAGATCAATTACAGACAGATGTCATAACAGACAAATGATTGAATATTTTCCTCTGTCCCTACTCATTTACTATGACATCATAATGGCACTGAGGCCAGACAATGGGCTGACTTCATAGGTGGCTGACTTCATGGATGTTATTTGTGTGGTAGCCTGAGGGGGGCAGACGAGACCTTTGAAAATGGATACTATTAAAGAATCAGTTCAACAGTTTTGTTACAGACAGAAGAAATGTTTAATTTATACCAACCCCCTCTTGTTTTCTCTTCTTACTTGACACATAAATACAAATAAAAGCATTTTCCTCAGTGTGTTGTGAAAGCACTTATCACAAGTCAGGGTCTTTTTTGAGGCTTACAAACTCATTTGTATTGGACAAGCAAAACTGAAATGTTTCAATGAATCACCATTATTGTTTCCACCACAGCTACATACATTCATTTATTAAATTAGTCTATGCCCTTTTTATTCTCTTTAGTATCTCTCTGTATCATAATGTCTCAGTGTGTACTGCCCAAACTCTCTGAATCAAATCAAATTTTTGTTACTCTTGTTTTGTTACTCTTACTGAAACCTGGTTGCAGCAGGAGGATTATGTCAGTCTGAATGAGTCGGCCCCCTCAAGTCATATTAATTATAATGTTCCTAGAAGCACTGGTCGGGGTAGAAGAGTAGCAGCAATCTGCAACTCAAGTTTATTAATCAATCCCAGACCTAAACATAGTTAGAATTTATTTGAGAGCCTCACTCTTAGTCTCTCAGATCCAAACTGGAAAAGTCAAAAAACAGTTGTATTTGTTTTTGTATACCGTTCTCCTGTCCCTTATTCTGAGTTAACTGAATTCTAAGACTTTTTATCTGATTTAGTTCATAGTACAGATAAAGTGATTATAGTGGGTGACTTTAACATTCATGTAGATGTTGATAACAACTGTCTCAACACTGCATTTAATTCTTTGAGTCCATTGGATTTACTCAAAATGTAAACAAACCCACTCACAGTCTTAATCACACCCTCGATCTTGTTCTGACTTTTGGAGTAGAAATCGATCATTTAATAGTTTTTCCTCAAAGCCCTTTGCTGTTTTTTTTTTTTGTTTTGTTTTGTTTTAAATCCAGTTTAAAGCAGACATTGTGAAAGTTTGAAAGGAGGTGGCGTTCCACAAATTCTGATGAATCTTGCTTAACCTGGAAAGACAGTTTAATAACATATAAAAGAACTATCCGTAAAGCTAGAACCACATATTATTCCGCACTAATTGAGGCAAATAGTTTTTCTTTTCAGCACTGTAGCCAGGCTGACAAAGAGTCATAGCTCTGTTGAACCTATGATTCCCTTATCTCTCAGCAACGATGACTTTATGAATTTCTTTATAAATAAAGTTATAACTATTAAAGAAAAAATTGATCAGACTCTCCCTGCAACTGGCATGGACAGACGCATTCGTCCAACAGCTATAAATTTGTTTATAAGACCTCAGTCTTACTTAGACTGCTTCTTTCCTGTAAATCATGCAGAGTTAATTTCAATAATTAACTCCTCTAAATCTTCTACATGTCATAAGACCCCATCCCAACTAGACTGTTCAAATATGTTTTACCTTTGATCAGCACGTCCATTGCAGATAAATCTGTCTATACTAACAGGCTATGTACCACAGGCTTTTAAGGTAGCTGTAGTAAAACCTCTACTCAAGAAACCTACTCTGGATGCAGGGGTTTTAGCCAATTATAGACCAATATCAAATCTGCCCTTTA
>JAUBNQ010000008.1:15112274-15130017 GCA_032353495.1 Ctenopoma kingsleyae | reverse complement strand
TGTTTTCTAATACTGTGTACATATTTCCTATATTTTCTAGTTGTATTCTAATAAAGAGACTAAGAAATAAAAACATAGTATATGGTCATAATAGCATTGCAAAAACAACAAATCTAACGGTGGCCTAAGACTTTTGCACAGTACTGTATATTGCTATGTCTGTCTGATGGCCAATTACTGTATCTATCTCAACACAGAGAACTGAGGCTCTCACCTTGTCTGCCCACGCTGCCCCCATAGCTCCCCAGTGTGTTGCTGACATAAAATCATGGTGGGCGCATGTCATCTGGATGGTTGGTTTGGTAGGATGCTTACATGGTAAATGGTAAATGATCTGCACTTATATAGTGCTTCTCTACCTATACTGGTACTCAAAGCTTTTTACACTGCTTCTCATTCACCCATTCGCACACACAAGCACACACACACTCACGCACTGATGGCAGAGCTGCTATGCAACTGACCTGACACATGGGGGGCAACTTGGGGTTCAGTATCTTGCCCAAGGACACTTCGACATATGACAGGAGGAGCCAGGAATCGAACCACCGATCCTATGATTGGTAGGCAACTGCTCTACCTCCTGAGTCACAGCCACCCCAATTGGCACCAAAATTGTGACTGATGATTGTCTCGTACAACTGACACCAAAATGCCGGCTAGTGTAATGCTTATTTTGGCCCTAAACAGTCAATAATGCTAGACAACAACTGTGCAAGGAAAGTGATTTGGTTGGAATTAGGTATAGAAACGTCTGGGTTAAGGCACAAAAATAAACATGGTTAGGCTTAGTAAAAATGTTGCTTTTTAGCCATAAAAATGAAATGATTGCTTCCTTAGTTTTCAGGAGTTGTGTTTCAGTAGTGTCATCACAATGAGAAGACAAGCATTATGTGCTGATTGTTTTTTGCTGCTGTTACAATAGACCTACAATGTTGTATTGCACAGGAGGACTTGTTACTAAATTAGAGGATGACATAGTATCCTACATTGATAAAATATAAAATGAAATATAAAATTGCAAAACTACAATTTATAAATGTGTCTTTGTCACAAGGTAATATTTTGGAAATGCAGGATTATGGTACAATAGTAATGAACTAATAGGAACACCCACTGTTTCACATTTCTATTTCAGCAGACCACCATACATCCCCTAGTGTGTACTGAATGTGAAAATATGTCAGCATACTGGTTGGCCTGGTCAGTGCTGCTTTGGCCTCTCAGGACTCACTAACTGCCTAGTTTATGTCTGTCTGTCTGCCACTTGGATAAATTTGGCCTGGCTTGACTATGGCCTGTCTGTCTGCTGCCCAATTATTTTCCCTGAGCCAGGACCCCTGAACTCTCTTCTTTTAGCACAGACGTGTTGATCCCAAGTGTGCTGTAGTTGTGTTACTAAAGGTTGGGCTGGTCAGTGCAGCTTCAATGAGGCAAGGGATGTCTGTCTGCTTGTGACTGGGGCGCTATACAAAAGATTTGTATGAAGAACCAGTATGTCAGAAACAGTATTACAGTATATACAGTTGGGCAAAGCTGTCATACATGAAGGAGCTCTACACACAGCCATTACCTGGAAGATAAAAAAAAAAATACTGCAATGCATTGACAGTCATAATTTATTTCACACATAAATACAAGAATCTAAAACATAGGCATACTGTGTAGGTGTTTAAAAGTGAATGTTTTCAGTAGTGATGGGAAGTCCGGCTCTTTGCAAAGCTTCGGTTCTTTTGGCTCGGCTCTCTTAGAAGAGCTGGCTCTTACGGCTCCCAAATATATCTCCCCTTATATTTTAGCCTAATTCAGCAATTATGAATGGTTTGTGTGTTGATAAGCAATTTTTATTTAGTGTTTTCATAAATGCCTTACTTTTATGCATTTATTTGCATATATTACAAAAAATACAGTTACTATTTAACAATTTAATCAAACCTTTAACCGAACAACTGAACAACAACACAGAACCACAGCAAACAAATCAAATAAATAAAGGCCAAAGGCATTATGACACTTCTTTACTGCAGGTTGGCATTCAGAAAATTTTGCTCATTTATTCACTTTTAACGGAAGAAATCTCCAGCAGAACCAGGTGGACAGTCATCTGCCTCGACTGGTTGGGGTGAGTGGAAAGAGGAGAGAGAAAAGAACAACAGGCAAAGCAAAAACAACAAGAAGAAGCAGCTGACAAAACACTAGGCAGGTTGGTAGGGCCAGTAGCTGCACACTGGATATCCAGCTCCGAGCTAGGGATTCCTGCAGAGAGGTACAGAGAGAGGGGGACAAAGAGGAAGAAGCAGAACTAGGGGAGAGAGAAGACAGAGTTAATGGCAGTATTGGTATATGAGCTCTAACTATAAGCTTTATGAAAAAGGAGGGAGGAAGATAGAGAGGGTGTCTGCTTAACAAACCTGAATTGGGAGCTGGTTCCATAGGAAAAGCTCTTCCGGCTCTCAACAAGGCACTGGCGCTTAGAGCCGGCTCAAACAACACATCACTAGTCTTCAGAAGGTGTTCAAAGTCAAACACTTTGTTTGGACTATAACTCTCTGGCAGCTTTGAATTTGCTGATGTAACATATTGGCTCTTGAATCCCTCAAAAGCCACAATCTTGAGAGGAACTGACTTAGACTTTTGGCTGTGTCAGTGAATAAGACAAGACACACTTGTCAAGAAAAAAGACAAGAAGAACAAACCGCAATATATCAAAAAGGATTCATATACAGAACTTCATATTTAATACAGTTACACTACAACAGCACAGATTAGTGGATATCATACAGCAATGCACTGTATATCATCATCTTGTTTAGTGTGCATAATGAGCACTGAACAGTACTGTGGCTTCAAAACAAGGGGCAGGGCAAATAATAATTAGACTAAAGACCAAGGGCTCACAGTGATCAGTGACAGGATCATTTGTGACTCAAATAAGAGTGTTATTTGAGCCTGCAGACATGCACACCATAAGGCATTTTTTATGGAACACACATAAAAACTGTTGATTTGAATATTTTCACTGTCTCACACAATTGTCATACAGGGTATCTTCAAAGGAGTGCACTTGACAGAAATTGATGGCTCAATTTTCCTGCTATAGCATTTAGAGAATGTGTAGTACTATATACTAGTACTATATAAAGTACAGTGCAAAAGTCTTAGGCCACCATTGTTTTGTTTTTTTATTATTCTTTCTATTAGCATACATCTAGGAAATATAGACAATTTGTACATAATAAAAAACAAACAAAAAAATTAACACAAAACAGCTTCTTTAGGCTAAAGTGACAAATAGTCCCAATAGTCAGTAGTGTGATCTCTGTATAGAAATCTGGAGAAATCAAGGACAAAAATAGGGGACCTGTCAAAATCTGATGATCTCAGAGTTTCTTCTTTGAGACACTGGAAAAAGTCCAGCAAGGACCTAACTCAGCATCTGAGCTTCATCTGGATGGGAAGATGATCCTGTTATAGCAGCACAGAAAAATTCAACTTTGCAGTGGTTACAAATAACTGTGGTTCTATCAACTCTGCCGTGTGGAATAGATTTAAAATGAAAATGTCTTGTCTAACAAAGTTCGGTAGCTCCAGCTCTTTTCTGTTCCAGAAAGCTGCAGCAGTCTTAGGCCCTCCCCCAAATGCTCTCATTGGTTGAGACGCACGACGATGCCAATCCAAAGCCAGTACTGATCAACATCCCACCCTTCCTGTGACCCATTGTTTGTCTGTATGTGTATTTAGACCCAGTGAGAAACTGACTGTCATCGTCATAATAATAATAATAATAAAACTGCGTTAACGTGCGATAAAATAATTATCAGCGTTAATGAATTACCGCGTTAACGCGATAATAACGTGTTAACATGCCCAGCCCTAATATAATAATAATAATAATAATAATATATATATATTATATCTCTTACCAGTATGTGTGAGAGAGTGGGACACAAAGTAATATTTCACTTAACTATAAAAGGATATGTAGAACATTTTTAGATAGTTGATGCTCATCGAACAGGATATTCTACTTACTATTATTATCGTGTAAATAGAATTGGACAAAACATGAAAGCGCTTCCAGGAGGTCCTGTGAAGTTGCTTCAACATGTTGTTCATACATGTTCACAGGTAACCTTAGAGGAAGAAAAATAAGTGTACAGAAGGCTGCATACAGTATACAGTATATTAGACTGCGTTTCTGTTTATATTATTGAATTTCCCTAAGGTTGACAAAATGGCATTTTCTAGTGAAACTTTTACATGTAACAGTGAGGGATTTGCACATTTTAGCATTTGCAGGGAGCTGTGTTTCAGTAGTGTCATCATGAGAAGACAAGCTTTGTTACATGTCCTCATTATTCAACCCACCTTTCTGTCTCTCTGTCTCTAAATGAAAAGCTTCAAGGAAGACAGAAAGAAAAAATGAAGGCAAGAGAAAGAGAGAGGTAGAGAGAGGCAGTTTTATTTTAAAAAGCAGATCCTAGCATGAGAGAACATTGTTTGCACTCTTTGCCATATTTCCTATTTTGGCTTTCCTTACCCCCTCCTCCTCTACTTCCTCCCTGCTCTCTCTGTCTGCCTTGCTTTTTAGTCTGTGGCGCTCCAGGCAGATCAAAATTCAACTCACTGATGTGTGACTAACATTAGGACACACAATATGCAGCCACAAACTCTTTGATCATAATTCCATTTAACAGTGAAAATATACATGGCACATAAAAAATGAGAAAGAAAAATGAGGGAGGAAGCAACGGAGGATAGGATGGAAAAAATAGGTGAAATTATTAGTCTGTCTTCATGCCCCATCAAACATGAGACAGTTGGCTAAATGTCAAGAAATGAAAGACATGTACTGTACACATTTAAGGATTAGCTAAAAAAATGCACCCATAGAAAAACCAGGTGTGTTATCAACAGTTAGGGTTACATTTTGTTAACAGTTACTGTGCTGAAATAAACACAGTGATACCATAGCTTGAAAATACTAAAAAATACAATTAAAGTAATGCAAAGAAAAAAACAAATGTGTCAAATTCACTGTGGTAGTAGTGAGTGTGAGAAAGGCTGAAGTGTATATTGTAAGTCAGTTACATTTTTCTTAAATTAAGAATGAATTAACTAGTGTTAAACATCCACAATGTTTAAAAATTAATAGAAATTTTAAGTTATCACATGCACAGAAAATAATCTAGAATACACAAAATGCTCTTGCCACACTTAAGGTTATTATTATGGACCATCGTGACAGTGCTCTTAGTATCTTTTTTAAAAACACTTTTAGCTTATGAGACTAAATCTCCTGAGTGACTCCTGCTGAAATGGACGATTTACTGTCTGTGATAGATACCTTACCTTCAAGACTGCATACTACTGCATAACGTGAGTGATTATTGAAGATGCTAGGACATGAATCTGAGTCTGGTATTCTGATATTAAACTTATCAGGATTTTCATTATTGCAGCCTGACCAGTGTCACAGTCTATTCCCAAAAAAACACTGATGTTCGCAGAACAAGAGAGCATCTTTACTGTCTAAATGTAATGACAACCTGGAACAACATTATTTCTTCAATATCTGGCTCATGACCTGTGTGTTCAGTTTGTTCTCTGTCTAGAGGATTCCCTCTAGAGAAACAATTCTGTGTTCTGTGTTTCTAATATGTGCACTGTGTGCAACAAAAGGAGACGATAACTGTTCTGCAGATACATGCTGTGCACTAGTCTATGTAGCTTGTGAAGCTGCATCTGCTTCCCTGAGGGTTGATTTATGCAATAACTACTGTGCTGCCAATATTCTATGTGATGATTTTAGGAGAAACAGGAGGAAAGAACGTCTTCCTTATCAAACTTTGGTCCCAGTGCTGGTGTCTGTGGGTCCTAGTTTTGAGCAACATTTATCTGGCGTGATGAAACCTTAGAAGGTAGTTGGAAGTATCTGTGGAGTTTCTCCAGCAGGGAGGAAAACAGAAACAGCCTGTCATTTAACCATCTTAGAGGCATGGAAAGCTGTCATGACTAGCTCTTCTCACAGTCTGCAGGTAAATCTCGCTGGTTCTTGGCAGCTGTAAGTTGGCTATAATATATCAGTGTAACATTGTCTTGATGGCTATCTTAACTACAATATGATGCAAGCTACTGATGTAAACCACTAGTCAATATTATTAGTAATAAAAAATAAATTCACCTTGACATGCTGATTTACTCGTCAGACATGGTTTCAGCATCACGAGTGGACGTCTTGCTTTCTGAACTTCAGTTCCAAGTGTCCAGTGTCTAATGTCCATAGTTGAATTGAAAAAAAAAACTGTATCAGACTGTTTTAGTAAGTCGACTACACTCTAAATATGTTTTCTTTAAACGTTAAAAGTTTATCCACTGGTTGTAACAAATCTTGCATTTTTTCCATTGAAGTAGGATACACATTGTCATATTAAAACTATGTTTGAAATAAATGTCATCAAAACTGTATTTTGAAACTCTACCAAATACCCCTGAGAACACAGGACTGAAATAAACATCTGAAGAAGAATGAAGCAGTTTGATTTATTCTAAATGTCCTGGATTTTGTTTTCTGTTGAAAGAGAAAGGAAAACAGAAGCTGATAACCCTCTCTGTCCTGCATACACATTTATATAAAATATTTTGCTCTGACAAGGAGGGGTAGAGGTTGCATCACAGGTATTCTTAGATGTGTGTGTGTGTGCGTACGTCTGAAGCTGTCAACAGCAGCTCTCTCTGCAGGTGGTCTCTAGCACATGTGAATACCCAAAAAGCTGACACTTTCTGTCAGTGATCACAACCAGCAAGGTGAAAGAAAGGGGAAAAAAAAAAACAACCTAGAAAAGAAAGACATACGATACCTTCACCACAACACTGTTCAAAGACTTTCTCAAAAGCTTACAAGTAGCACTGCTGTAAGTGTTAACAAATTTGGTTTGGGAGGCACTGGGTTTAAGTAAATAATGACAATGATAGAGCACAAGGGTGAGGAGATGAATGCAAAGAGAGGACAAGAGGGGTGAATGAAGGAAATGTACACTGAGAACAACAATGTTTTTCTCTACAGGCAAGTTAACTACATTATATACAGTACACCAAATAAAACATAGCCACTACAAGCCATAACACAGCAATTTAGATTTTCCGCTTGTTTCATTTCAAGTACATATTGCATGTTTAGTTTTACATAATATTGTTTTTTACAAACTCTGCCTCATTCATCATAATGCACTAGTTTAAAAAAATCTGAACACTAATCCTGTAAGACCTACAATTGGTAATGTAGTGAATGTTCAATTAGTTCTAAGAGAATGAATGTAGTCCTGTGTCCATGCTGGCATTTCAGCATATTTCTGCAAGACATTGTGCTATACGGCATCTCTCTGATGAGCTCTTATATCTTATATCTTCATAGTTTATCTTCTTCTTAGGTTTGAGGGCTTCACAATGTTCCACCCACATTGTACAGCACAGCAATGACAGGTTAAGTAGCCACAGAGGATTAAATTAGATGAAGCTCATCCCCAGTGGATAGATGTCTGTCTTTGTATTACCCAGTCAAGATACAAGTGACAAACTACCATTGTGTGTGTGTGTGTGTGTGTGTGTGTGTGTGTGTGTGTGTGTGTTAACTAAATATGAAATATAAAATGCAGGGAATTAAATGAGAAACATTCACTGTGATTATACTTAGCAGTTCTTAGCAGCTTTATTGTGATATCCAAGGAATTCCATTGTTTGTGTTTCAAATGCAATTAACATATCACTGAAATGACAGAAGAAAAATGCAATACAAAAACAATGCAGCAATATTTCAAGTTTATTTTTATATATGATTTCTTAAGATTGAACCTCAATGCATCTATTGCCACACAAACTCCCTCAACCTCATCTAATCCCTAAGTTGAGAGATACATTTATTTCATCTGATTAGGAAAAGGTCTCTTGATATCCTCTGGATAGATCATAAGAAAATACCTATCGATCATTTTCACAAAATGTTGAGTGAATTATATAAAAAAAGACCTGATGGCTAACTACCAAAACCTATATATGTATTTTTGCAGGTAGTTATATTGGTTTATTTTCAGTATCTTATTATCATTGTCTCTTTTTGTGCAACATGACAAAGGTTTGTTCTAGTAGTTTGAAACAATTTCAGAACTTGTTTTGGCTCAAAGGTGTGACAGGTTAACAGGATTTATTATGTAACTGTATGGAAATGGACCATAGTACCTACACTGCTGTTTTTCAGCCAGTCGAAAAATAGCAGGTCTAGGTATTTATCTGACTTCACCATTTTATTAGAATAAGATGAATAGCAGCACATAAGTCTACTATTTACTCACATTACATAATCTTGCAGGTCCAGCTTGTTGCGTGCTATGTGACTCACCTATATTTGGCTTTTCCAAACTAACCTCTATTAGGTTAATTGGATTAAAATGGCAAATCATTGTGCACATTTTTAACATCTTGAGATGATATAAGCTTATTTAGAATTTAACAATGGCTAGGTTATATGTCCTGGGGCATATGCTACTTATTGGAGCACAAATTAGCCACACGGTGAGGCAAATTAAATCTGAAATGACCATGCATATTCAAATTAGGAATGCATTTGTGCGTACATGTACACATAAAAGCACACAGACACACATTTAGAGAGAGTGGTTTCTCTGTAAGTATAGGTGGGGGATGATTAATATGAATTCCTAATTTTGTGTTTTAACTCCAGCGTAAGAAAAAAGTCCACTGTTAAAAAATAAAATTAATTAGACAGGACATGTTTGTTTATACAATATTAAATAATATAACGTGCATATGAAAGAGATAAAATAACAGTATGAATTTTTGACTTTAATAATTTGTTGCTAAATACATCTCCTAGTGTTGGCTTAGAATAAACCTGACATCTGTACATACAGTATTATTAATTCCAACTCACATAGTTTTTACATCATACAGCTAAAAAATAACAATGTGACTCTTTTCATTTTTCTCTGTTCATTAAATTCAGCTCTAATGCTCCCATATGTGAAGGAAGTGATACAACAATCTGCATATTACTTTATTTCTACAAACTATGGAGAATGAATAAATCAGCTTTTTATTGCAGTGTACTGAATGTGTTGTGTTCTTCCAGCATACACTGTACTACAGAACCACAAGAAGTAAGACCACAGATAAAACAGGTAAACAGGTTCTGTTGCTGTGGAGACTAGATGAATCCTTTCTGCTATTAAAGAGTGAAGACTCTGGCTACTGTTAAAATATTTTATGAATGATATCCTACCTGGTGTCCTTATATTCTGGTACTGTTAATAATAGAACTGAAAGATGGTGCATTTATTCTAGGTTTACTACAATTAAATGCCCTTATTATTAATTCTCTCGTTAACACAAATCATATATCTTGCATGTCAATGTCAGTGTCTGACCCAGCCGATATCAACATAGGTTCCCAGTGAATATACTGAACACATACACTTACATACCAGTGGAGGTGATCAGGCCCAATCCACAAGGTGGTGATATAGGCTGCTAAACACTCTGCATGTTCCCATGACCACATTAATAAATCAAAATTGAATCTGTGTGTACTGCTGCACTGTTCTTATTTCAAAGAAGGAACAAAAATATTATTATCAGTCTACAACTCTCAGTTGTATCATAAATATGTGTATATGGACACGTTCAGCTAGAAGTCTGAATGCATTCCCTGTTAAAATGCCCCCAGTGGCAACGCTCAGACTGCAGCCTGTGTTTGCGCTGTGTTAGGATTGTTTTGGGTGACACAGTCAAAAACGCAACAGAGTGTGAAATTTTGAAACATTTTCAAACATTGTATTGCAGTATGCCTGTGTTCGCATCCAACTACTTTTAACTGGTTAAAAATTATCTAAAGGAAAAGCGTTTCACTCAAATATGTAGCATACATTCACATACGCATTCACGGACAACAAATGACCCAAATTAGGTTATTTTCCACACTTAGTGAAAATAAAAGAATAACATTTCTGAGGTGACAGAAATATTATTTTACGTTTGAGAACTTATACCACTAACAGGAACAGCTCTGTAGGGATGATTGACACCTACAGTAAAAGCATGAATATCCTGAATTTGAACAGTGGCTCTAGAACTTTCTTAAAATTGCAGTTTTTATGTTTTCATGTTCTGATGTAGAGGAATCACCAAAATATCCATTGTCCTCCTACCATCCACAAAAATCCACAAAAAAGACTGTAAATTGCCCACAGGTGTGAACGTGCATGAATGTATTTCCTGCCTTTATGTTCAGTGAATGCTGGAATACCCAGCTGCTTCAGCGTGACCCTGAACTAGAATTTGTGAATATAGAAAATGTATGAATGAATGAATAAATAATGTAATGCCTGGATAAAACATATGTGGATATTAAAATTGAATAGACATTCTGCAGCTCCATAAAAATCCCTTTGGTTTTGGTGAGAGTCAAATTTTTATATATTTTGTCTTCTCTGCCCAGAGGAATAGCAACTGGATCCAGAAACTGTCTTTCACTCACCTTGCAGTACTATGGCAGTGCTACGGTGTGCGCTGAGCAGCAGATCGTGTCAGATACAAGTTAATGAATAGCTTAACTAGTGAATTCATTAAATTAATAGAATACATATATTTTGGTTCCGTAATAACTGTGGTTCTTTGTGAATGTGTGTGTGTGTGTGTGTGTGTGTCTGTGTGCGCATGCCTTTAGGTTCAACATCAGGAGGTTGCCCTGAGCACTTCCTGACCTCTCACGACATCCTCTCTTGCTTGGCTTCTCTTCTACATTTCCTGTGTTCTTCTCTTCTTTTTGCGTTTGTCTGTAGGCTTTTTATCATAAACTGCCCTTAACTGTTTTCATTATTGTCTTTGAAGAATAGATTCATTTGTTATTTCACATCCCCATACAATACACATTTACACTTTGAGGAAACATATTCTATTTGTAAAGACAGACACACTGAGCTTTGAAAAGAAGATATTTGCTAAGAAGTTTTATCATACATCCAAACATTTTATGTTTATGTATGTTGACAAACTCTAGGTCTAGGCCCTTGTACAGTCTCTCGCCATCTTTTTCAGCTCTACAAACCCTTCTCTTCAGTTCTTTTCTCCTTTAAATGTTAGTTTTTTTTCTCCTTCTATCTCTTTCTGTCCCATCCCCCTGTCTCCTTTACTTCTCTCCCATCTCCCATCACATTCTCTCTCTTTCTCCCTGTCTTTTTCTCAGTGCCAGGTCCTGGTGGTTGGTGGTTCCCTCTCTCCAGATGGCC
Source organism: Ctenopoma kingsleyae (assembly GCA_032353495.1). NCBI lineage: Eukaryota > Metazoa > Chordata > Actinopteri > Anabantiformes > Anabantidae > Ctenopoma > Ctenopoma kingsleyae. The sequence continues at coordinate 15,118,717 of JAUBNQ010000008.1, read as the reverse complement.
CACTCTGATCATTTATTGATGACAGGAGAACAGAGGAAGGCCTTCCCAGCTGCTGCTGCCTGGCACCCAACTCAGTGCAAACACACATACAAATAAATACAGACACATAGATTCACACAATGACTCGCACACATCCATGCAGTTATTGAAAGAGACTCACACCCTGCCACATGTAAAGACACACGCAAAGAACATTTTTCCATTCGGCTCCTTTTTGTGGTGTCAACGTCTCCGCATTACTCTCTTCTACTGTCAAGTGTGATTCTGTGCTGCACTTTTGCACCTTCTCCTTCCCTCCACCTCTTTCTTCCTGCCTCCAGCGCTCCTTCTTTCACCTCCTGCTGTGATGTTACTGACTCTGTCACACAGGAACAGACAGAAAGAGAGACAGAGGGCGGGAGACGGAGAGAATGTGAGAGTAGTGTGTAAATTTTTAGAGCTTGCAAATGCTATGACAATAAATGTGCTGCAGAAAAACAAAAGAAAATTATCTTTGGGAAAAATTTAAGAAATGTATTAAGTAAAAATGTAGCCTCATCTTTGATGTGGGTAAGTGAGCATGTAGGTAAGTTTAGGATGCTAAAACGTGATTTATACTAATGATTAAAAAATACACACATTCTGTCTTGGGCATCAATTTTGTGTAATCAAAATCATCATTTCAATGAGTCCCTAACCATGACCATAAAAGCTTACTTTTGTTTGTTGGATAAAAATAATAGTAAAATTGTAAGTCTTGCCTATATCTTTATTGAAAAGGTTGATAAAATTACAATTCAGGCATTATCATGCTTCTTTTAAAACATATTTGCTGCTGCAGTATAGTCATGTACAGATCAACGGCCTTCCAAAATCTTTCTACTGGGGATTCACACTGAAAAGCGAGACTTGAGCAACCAAAATGGTTCTTTTGCATTCTGTATGTAAGCAAACGTATGCGGATTGCATTCACATACAGTAGCTGTTGTTGGCATACTTGAATGATAGACAAATGTGTCCATTAGGGGAAGAGTCAATCAATCCACCACCATTTTTGTTCTGGCTGTACCTTTTGTAAATGTTTACTGATGGGTATGGGATTGCTTGTGGGGGTTCAGCAAAAATTCAACGACTGTTATTTAAGAAACGTAAATACAGTATATGGAAAGTTTGTTTACATGCATGATGTGTCCATTCAGTAATTATTTCATGTGTACATTCTAAATATTTTTTCATTATACAAGATTGTGAGATCAACTTTCACCTTAAACATCCACATCATCCCACAGCCACTAACCAGAACTGTCTTTGCGCTTCTTGTATCCTATAAGAATCAGAAAGCTACTTCATATCTTTTTGCTTCCAAGTGCGAAGTGTTTTTGGCCCTGACATTAATTATGTATATTCAAAAGAATGTAAAAACTAGACCTGAGCTAAGCAGATAACCTTTCTATCTTGTGACTGACTGCTGGAGAGACACGGACATAGAAGTCTGGGAGTAACAGACAGACTTCCAACAATGTAAACAAAACATAAGATGAAGTAGCAAGAAACAACTTCTGTTACAGCATGCAGGGAGTAAAACCATTCCTAGGTTGTTGTGGAAATGTAGTCTGTGGAGATGCAAACCTCTTTGCTTTAGTGTATTTACAGATTCTCTTTTCATCCCCCCCCCCATATGTTTTTCATCCACTTTTTTTGTCCTCTCGTTTGCTCATCCTCTCCCATGTCAAGCCAGTCCAAAAGTTTTCAGGCAGAACTGAAAAACAAAGTTAGAACACAATGAAGAGAGTTAAATTCTCTGTGGCAAGGCAGTTTTCAAAGCATAGTTATTTTAGTTTTAAAGTTGTGTGAAGGACATATGGCATGTAGGTACTGTATGCTTCTGCTGTCCGGGGCCAGAGAGATTTCTCGGCACTCCTTTTAGATCCAAAATAAAGTGAGAATACTTACTGACATGATATCCTTGAAGGAAAAACACAGAGGCAGTAGGAAGGTGAGTAGTATTTTTATATATGTCCAGGTTTTGTTACACAAAGCACAACATAAACATGTGTCCTTCCTGTGACTGTGTCATAAATAGCATGAACTGAGCATGCTGCGACTTTGAAGTTACACATGGGAGACCGCTGTGATATACAGCTGGCTTGAGCTGGGGTACCTCAAGAGATGCATGAAAGCACATGCACGCACATATGAATATATTCTGTCATACAGCAGACACACACAGACACACAACAACCTCACTGTTACCCCAGAGGTGTTGTTAGTGGTATCACACACTGTTACACACTAGGAGGGTCATCCTATCTCTGGAGTCCAGAGAGATGGTGAACGAGGAAGACATGAGTTTTGTGTGTGTGTGTGTGTATAGGGGTGAATTTCAGAGTGCAGGACCTGAATGACTAACTACAATTAAAAAAAGAAATTAGGGCTGACTAATGCTATTTGTCATCACACTGGTATCTATTTAATGTACTGGGAAAAACATAGTCTATGTATCTAGAAATTATCTAATTCACCATCACAGATTGTTCATGCAGTTTTCCTGTCCATGTAGACTTGAGTTTCCAATAGGTTTTTTTTATGTGTTAATGTAACATTAAAATCAATATGAATGAATTTTGTAGCTTTCCCATGATGTAAAGAGTGATCAATAGGATTATTGCATCACAACTCTTGGGTTGAGAAACATGGTCTAATGAGTGCAGGCTTATTCATTAAAAGCATGCAAATGCACCTCTAGGTGGCACCATGATCATGTGTGAAACTGAATATCTGTATGTAGAATTACATCAAAACATTCAAATCATCAAATCAAATCATTATATAAAATGCAAACATCACACATCAAATAATAAAATGACTTATATTTCAAGCTAGATCAGATGTGTATTTTGTATACAATACCATCACAAAACAGGACTTCACAGAATGGTAGTCATAATGGTAGTCATTGATATAGTCCTTAATAAAATACAATTTTAATGCACATCTTACAGTTGATTCAAAAGATTTTTTTTCTTCTAAGGAATGTCATAACAGTAAACAGGGCAGTAAAATTCAGACAAAGTGCAGTTGTTTCTTAGTTCTAAAAGGCTTCGGTCTCAGGAAACATCTGCAAGCCTGTGGAAGAGGTTACAGAGGTTGAGGACAGAGTGATAACCACACTGTGTATGTGCTCACATATTAGGGATTGAGGACAGGTTGACAGGAGAGCAGCCATAGAACCCTGCTGTGGTTTAATCCTTTCATAGGTCACATGTGTGCACTTGTGAACGTACATGAAAGGGAGGGATTGTCTTCGGGTGCATATGCACGCATGCAATCGTACACATGCATGTATAGTTCACACACATACAATTATAGATGTGCATATCCATCTACACACTACAGAGCTGAGCAGCACAGAGGCCCCACTGTATGTCCAAAGCCAACTGTACATTCCTTTCTGTCCCATTGGGCCTTCGGCTCCACAAGGCACCACATCTGGATAACTGAACCCCTCCCACCCCCCCAAAACAAATACCTGGAGGATTGACACTTCAAATCATGTACAACAATGTATCAACAGGCAGTTTACAGTCTTTTACAGATGAATTGTTATTGATATTTCAGAGGCCTGGATAGGTTGGAACTCAGGGCTTGTTTTGCATTTTGTGTACCCTTTCTTTATCACTTGAAATCTCATATTATTCTACGTGTCATCCGTAGCATAATTCAAGGTTCACATCTCTAAAGATTACCTTGCATTTGAGGTTTTTTTTTTTCCTTTGAGGTCTATACTAAACATTGACATGGCTTAAACAAATTCAGCTGTTAAAAGTCAGTTTGAGAATCCTCATTCATAAAACATCAAATTTCACTGATGTTTACACAAAGTCTGCATTAATAAGTTGTCTTCTTTAAACAATATGTTGCTACAGAATTCATGACTGACACTTGAAAAAGCATTACATCACAGAATTATTTTGATGAGAGAAGCAGTTTGAAATACAGCATAACTAAACTGAATAGCATAGACCCTTTTCATCTTTGTCAAGTCAGATAGAGATAAAGAGCAAGCATGCAAGAGTGGGTGAGTGAGCCTGAGACACAGACATGAAGAAAGATCCGCACAACTGAATGACTTATAGGGGGTTGCAGATAGTCTCTGACCCTGCTATGTCTTGCTGAGAGCTGCAGGCTTGGAGCTGTTTCATAAAGAGTTCTGCTGCAGCCTTTAAAACTGTGGACATGAGGTTATGAAATCCTGCAGTGGTCTGATTAAGATCTATATGTTGCAGCTCTTTGATCTTGCTCTAAGCTCAACTGAAGTACTCTTTAGTCTGGAGTTTGATTTAAGTCAGGAGAGCAACCAGCCAAGAGCTAGAGATGACATAGGGTTTAGAAATACATTTGAACACTGTAAGCAAAGTCCTGATCCTGATTGTGTGTTTGCAGCTGTGCACACAGAACAAGGAACACTTTATAAAAAGGTATATGGTTCTCATCTGTGCGCATTTAAGTTCTATAAAGCAGCAGGAACCTAATGAGTCAGTCAGAGAAGATGGGAAACGCAGGAAATAGTGCCCCTTGCTTATTTGGGAAAGTGTTTAATCAAGTGAATGTTTTCCATGGTAACCTTTGATTTGTTTTCATACAGAATAAATGTTATGCATAGAAACCCCACAGAAACCTCTTTCATACTACACAACTTAAATTGCCCTAGTTTCTTGCTTTTAAGTGTCACATAAGACATAAAAAATGCAAGAAAACCATTCATAAATAGCTTTTGTATGTCTGAAATATATTATGATCAAATAATGGTGAATTGAAACAGAAAATCCCTACTTCTTGTGGCAGTATTAAAGTGTTAAAAGATTGCTAATGGATATCTGTAGTCCAAGTAGCTAAAATGGTTTTATAAGGCTCATCTGTGAGTATTTAGCATTAACAAAGCAGCAAGTCTAATGAGACAGTAAAACAGACTGAGCTCCCAACACATGGAGGACTTCAGGACCTACTACTTCTTCTACGCCTGGGAGGTCTTTGTTACACCAGTTTTCTTGAAGATCATATGGTATATTGGTGATGATGTGCAGGCTTGCCAAGTCACATTACAGCAGAAACATACTTAAGGGATATGTATCCCATTTGTTTACCAAAATGCATACCATATATTGCAGAATTCAGCATTGTGACATAAATCACAAGCTTGCTTATCTTTTCTATCTTAAACCTCTCAGTTCTCTGTATAAAACTATCATTAGAGTGATATTTTAAGGAAAAGATCATATCTAGTGAAAAATATATCATCTCATTATATTAAGGCAATCTTGTGAAATCACTTCCACCCACTGGGCTCGCTGACTTTAATCACTGTGGCAGGAAATCTGGCAGAGCATGTCATGATGTCATGCTTTCACTTAATGTTACAACTTCAAAGTCCATATTTCATAATATCTCAACAGAAAATTATCAGAGGGAAATTATTCTTTCCATTTTATGGCAGCTTTAATTCATCTTATTGTGTCACTGACAGACATATCTTGAGGGAAACCAGTGGCAAACAGGAATAAAGGTTGAGAAAATAATCAGAGCACTTGTATTCTGTCAAACAATCCAGGGTATGTTTTAAAAAATGAATTGTGTGCATTGATTCTGCTTATAAGTGGTTATATTAGGAAAAAAATGAACAAAATTTTGGTTTGGGTTATCCACACTGAAGGTACAATAAAAAATAAGCTACAAAATCTGACAATATGCAATGATTTACTGCTTTGAGGGCATTTTAAAAATAAAAAAAACATACAAATCTTAACTTCAATGTCTATGTCAATCTATAGACACTATCAAACCACTATTAAAATCCCAAAATTCATCAAATGTAATAAGTGTTATCACAGTTTGGCCTAGTGTCTGTTATATCTCTGTTGTGTTTAACTAAGAGCACATTTTGTAGGAGTTGGCAAACCAGACTCATTATCCTCAGATGACTTTACACAGCACATAACATCTGATCCTCTCATGTTTTTAAGCAAGGAAAAGTATGACAAGTCAGCGAGATAACTGTGGGTGCCAGAAAAGAGATTTAGACTCACAAGATTTTGGTCATGCAACTATAGCTGTTCAATTTAAAAACTATCTAATTAGCATATTTTGGGGTTTTGTGACTACCTTTAAAACTAAGTTCAAATGTGGCTCAGTGCTCACTCTGAACAGAAACTCAGTTTGTCTTCTGTCAGTACTGGAGTTTTAAAGCCAGCTGTAAATGTGGCCAGGTTGGCTACCACACAGTTGTATTTTAGTCCCATGGCTGTGTTACACAGTCCAGCAGTCAACAATTCACCAGCTATACAGTCATCAGTCAACAGGTGGAGCTATTACACATGAGATGCAATGTAGACAGTTACCCAAACATGACCCTCTGTGAGGTCTTGACTACAGTCTGCTGATGTGAGTTCAAGACAGGTGGCCATTAT
>JAUBNQ010000008.1:15099075-15112174 GCA_032353495.1 Ctenopoma kingsleyae | reverse complement strand
CTGCTTACAGGACAAACTCTTCCTTCATTGGATGGCAAGACACAAACTCTTCTGACAAATTACTATACGTTGTTCTTTCTCTTTGCCTAGGGGAGAGCAGAGAAGTACAGACAAAAAAAACAGAAAAATATTAAGACCAAACCCTGTAAAGAGCAGGTGCTCAAATATTCACTATACCTACCACAAGGAACTACAAACAGACCTTGTACAAGGCCCCAATCCTTTAATCACTTGAATTCTGAAAAAGACATGACAATATTAAAGTCTTTGGTATTATTCAACACTGTCAAATGTGTTTTTTTTTTTTGTAATCACAAACTTAAATATTTTTACAAGATGCTGCTTGAGCATGCCAAGTTGTCTGCATTGATAGGGCCACAACATGAAAGGTCATGTGTAGAGTATGTGTGTGTGTGTGTGTGTGTATGCAAAACTACAACATGTGTGAATCAGCTCGTCATCTCTCATCTTTAAGCTTAATTTTCTCCCTCTTCCCAGTCTGTCTGTAAACACTTTTTTTCATCAGCGTTCTTTGAGCAACAAAGTCTTTGAAGGACATTGCCTTTAGGTACATCTGCCTTCAAAGCCTCGTCTCTCTTTTTCTCTCCTTCTGTTGGTCTCTGCTTATCGCTTTAATGCTAAGCCCACACATGTGTAGCAGGAAAACAAAACTCTTAATTTGCCATCTTCATTGTTCAAAGCCCTGTGTGCATACAGATATAGGGTTGTGTGTGTGTGTGTGTGTGTGTAAATCTGAGTCTTTAAGTTTGAGTTTTGGCTACAACAGGATTGAGTTTGAACCAGAATCCTACAAAGAAGTTTGAAATCTGGCTTGGCTCCTCTGTTCAGCTGCGGTGGGTGCTATCACACAGGCATACACACAGTGATGTGGTGGGAACGTTATCAAAGAGTGAGATGCCTGCAAGGCAAAGCAGCCTCAAGCCCAAAATTGATCTACAGAGTGAGAAAGAGAAGTAGAGGTGGGGAACACCTTAGATTTAGTGTCCATGAAACACAGAGAAAAAGAGATGCTGAGAGAAACCACAATAGATTTTTGGATAAATGCAAGTATGTCCAGCTAAACTGAAAGCTTGTTAAAATAATAAGACCCTTGTTAAATCATATTTTTCCTTCTTAGAGGTTTTAAGGATTTAAGGATTAACAAGTCTTGCTGATCAATCCCCCTCGATGCTTCAGTTGTGTTAATTTCAACCTTGAGGTCCAAAACTTAATTTCACAGCCAGGCTTTGCTCATTACGTTATTTATTGATTTATGGTAAGTTAACAGCACCAAACATTACACAGACCCAAATCACTGCTTGATGCAAAAATAAAACAGTCAAATGTAAAAGATAGTTCTGCTTTATTTCTTTGTGTGTCTTTGGATTAAAGGTCTGCTAAAAGGGGACTTTGCAGATAACAGCAGTGATGTGCTCATGTGCTTGAGCCCATGTGAAACAAATACCTTAAACCTAGGTGTCAGGGCGAGAGAACATATTTCTTGCTTGAGTCAGTGTTAAGTGTTCAGAGTGAAGTGACCAAGCTTACTGGGCCTGATTTAGAACTTACATAATGCTGCACAGAAGTGCTCCTCTGTGTGAAAACACTACCACCTTCTATTTTACAGACGGGAGGGGTAAAAGTGTCAGGCACAGGGCTGTACAGAGCCATCTTTTCAGTCTTTTCATAATACACTTGCATCTTACTGTTATTTCATAGGCTTTAAATGTTTTATTCATTGTGCTCTGTGATCTTTTCAATTTGCACACAGCACTTGAAAGGCCTGACTTTAAGAAAAACTTGTTTTTTTTTATAAAACTTGTGTTTTATTGTCATAGGTCAAAGTTGAACCCACAAGTCAGTCTGTGTGCTATGGCTGATGTTTACAATTGACATTTTGGGTAACTGAAAGTGAAAAGTGGACAAGCAGTTTGTTGCCAGACTGGAGAAGTCAGAGACGGTGTACTTGAATTGAAGAGGCTCTTGAGACAACATCTCCTCAGCTACTCCTGGATTACGTTGCGACAGCAGAGGTATGTGATACTTGTTGAATGAAGGTGACAAAGTTTTGTTTTTATAATGTATTATTATATGTTGAGGACCAGGGACACCAGCAGCATATATATACATGGTCTGTCCAGGTCACATTATACATGACAATATTGTTAATTATCACAGTTACTCAGACAACGATTTACATAACTGTTTCACCAAGTAACCATGATCTCTTAGATTCATTCTGTCAGTGCTTAGAGAAAGTAAACAGCTGAATGCAACTGAATCCCCTTCAATTAAATAAAGACTGAAGACTGAAATCATTATATCAAAGAAAGCTTTATAACAAAGGATTGAGTAAAAGCTTGATTTCAGGCATTTTAGTTGCCTTTAGTTTAAATGTATCACTGCGCTGTTTTGTTGTATATTTACAGTTTTCTACTTTATCTTTGTCTATTTCCATTGTTTTTAAATTCAATGTGTTTTATGTCAGATGTACTGGAATGAAATTCCATCTGGCAGAAACATCAAATGTTTCTGAGATATAGTGTTGACCAGAATGACACAGACATGAGGTGACAGCGACATTGACATTTGACAACCAAAATCTAATCAGTTCATCTTTCTAGTCTAAGTGGATGTTTGCGCCAAATTTGAAGAATTTCACTCAAGGCCTTCCTTGTGTTTTAAAAATTTGATTGAGACATTGTCACAATGACTTTGGTTTTTAATCTCTGACCACCAAAATGCATTCAGTTCATCTTTCAGTCCAAGTGGACGTTTGTGCCAATTTTGAAGAAATTTCCTGAAGGCGTTCCTGTGATATTTTGTTTACAAGGATGGCCACAGCTGTTGCCACTGCAGGGGTATATTTTGTCAAAACTATCAATCCATATTGCCTGAAAATATGAGATAAAACTGGCTTACAATGAAACAATTCACAGCTATAGAACACTGACTCAGCTTTAGGCCCCCATCTCTCAGACAGACACAGAGGGAAACTATGACTTGCCTGCTAACTTAATCACTGTCTTTCTGGTTTGTTTCCCTCAGTCTCGTGCTCCAGAGATTCCAACAGGAAAGAATAAAAATAAATAAATAAAAAAAAACTGACAGCTAACATAGTTTTCCCTGTATTTTCTCTACAGTACCTTTCTCTTGATCCTTCTTGTTGACATACACATAATATTTTAAAACAGAACTGGAGATAAGTCTTCCACAGCCATGAGGGTCAATTGGACAAAGGCCACAATGGATAGCAGTCTCTCAGATGTTAGAAGGTGTGTGTATGTACGTGCACCTGTCTTCTGTCATAATTCTATTTTTTCTTTTTTGTTTGTTTCTTTCTTTCTTTACACCATTTTCAGACAGTTTGTACAAGGACAGGGATTGTATGTGTGTATTTTGCTTGTTTTCAGAGGTCATACCAAGACTTTATCCTCTGTTGACTGAGACCACATGCTGTACTGCAGAAGTTGTCTGTGTGAGTACAGGTTTGTTGCAGAGATAATTACCATAACATATGACATGAATTTTGATATTGAAAAACTGGATCGCTTGAGCCGTGCTTGCCTGTGTTTAAATTTCCCTGGGTATGACTTCCTACAAATTCTGCAGGACTAAATTATAGCACAAAGGAGGAGACTTGACCTAAACCAAAAGAGAATTGCCTCATTTTTAATAAAAAGCCTGATGTTACTCAAAATGGCAAACTGTGGGACTCGGTTGTATCATCTTCCAATAAAAGATGCGCATAGAAAACAGAAGTGTAAAACAGAGTCAGAGATTTTAAAAAAAGTCACTTTTTGTAAAGAAGACATTAAAACAAAATGTTTTTGGCCAGTCAGTCTGACATGCTGAAGGCTAAACAGATGAAAATGTTTTGTCTTCTTGAAAGCATGATTACCATGATAGAAGCAAATAAGCAAATTTGTTTTTTCAATTTCTCACTATACTGATTATGAAAAAAAAAACAATTTTCACTAAAATTTTGAATACTAAACAAGCAATATCTAAAATAATTTATGATTTCATTATAAGCGTCTTTTTCAATGCTTTTTAAGCCTTTCATTCCATATTCAGTGTAGTACTCTTGAAAACACAATCTGGGTTTAAAGTACCACTGAAGCAGCTTGATGTGGCAATCTAATGACATCAAAATGCAGATTTGGAGCTTTGGCTTTGGCACAAAAACACCTCTCACATCAACTCACTGACAACTATATGCTGTCTTACACACACACACACATACAAATACACACACATGCATGTAAAGTCACTCATACAGACACACATGCACAGTTATGGTAGCAACCACACCTCCTGAATGCCACACACACACACACACACACAGTACTCTACTCACACAGTTTGCGCAGTTAAATCAAACTGATTTGCTACCATTGTGAGAGGAAATTAGCATAACAAGGATGGGATCAAATGAGGTAGTTACAGCTTGAATCATAAATTGCAGACTGAGCGAACGTGTGCCTGCAAATGGATTGTAGTTCACATCAGTATTCATGAAAAGAGAAAAGTAAGCTTCAGAATGGGTTGTGCTTTTTTTTCATTGTCAGTTTTATAAAAAAAATCTTATATTACAGTTTTTGTCTTGTTCTCTAAATGACCACTGACAGTTTCTCCAATATTTCGATTAATTAAGTTTTATGACTCAAGGACCAAGCAAAATCTTTACACAGCATTGTAAAATGTTAAGTGTGTGGATGTTGGTGGGTAAATGAGCCATCTTTCCGCAAGTTTCTACCATTTGTGAAGATACCATGCCAATTACGTTATATGGATACATTCACTTCATTTGTAATCTACATGACAATATAAAGGTGCTGACCATGGTGCAGTACGTGGGGCAGTGGGTAATAGTCTATGAGGCCCAGGGTTGGTGGTTTGCCTCCTGATTCATAGACACATGTCAAAGTATCCCTGAACAAGACACTGAACCCTAAAACCTTGGCGCCTCAGAGGGGCAGCCTGGCCACAAGATTTCCCCAAGGGGATTAATAAAGTATCAGTTATTGTTATTATTACCATAAGGGCACATGCACTCATACAATCAGCGGTACCTGTAGCCATACAAATAAGCATTAAGTACATATAAATATGCAAAGCATTAAGGTTCTGATCAGACAGTGACATTTTTCTGGCATCACCTGTTACTCAGCCATCAGGAAAGTGAATAATGGTATATGGTGTAATGTACCAGTAGTGGAAGTATTTGTATTATCTGAGTATATTGGCTTATAGTCAATTATACATTCATGAAAAGTATAGCAATCAAGCTTTTTGACTTCTGCTAGACATGAAGACTTAACCAGTATTGAATTAATTTTTAATATACTTGTCACTTTCACTTGGTGTCAATAAAACACTTAAGATTAAGCACAACACTGGACTATAAATTACTTACACATCCTCTATTTGGAATTCTCCTTGCATTAGTAAGATATAGATGACTGCCAAAACAACACTATCTCTTTAGCATTACAAGTATGATAATCTTTTTTAAATAGGGCTGTAGGCCAATTACTTATTAATTATAACACTGAATTAATGATCCATAGTCACTGTTTGAATTTTAAAAGCTGGTGGAGTTTACATAATGGTAATTAATGGTAATATCTCTCTGTCTCTCTCTCTTTCCCTGGGTCTGTTCCTCATTCAACATTTTTATTGTCATTCTTTCTTATTTGATCTATCACTTTTTCCAGTTCTTTTTATATGTTCATTCTTAGATTCTGACATATAGGTAACTAACAGAGGCTGGACTATTCAATTCTATACTCCGGCCTGTCTTGCCATGTCTGTGATTTAAAGCAAGATTTTACAAGAAGCATATGCCAACAACTGTATGATATCATTAGTGGTGAATGTAATGTTGGTGTGGTTACTTGACTCTGGGTGTGTTTCAAAATATTTTCTTCAACTGCCCCAAGCTTCAGCCAAATGAAGTGGTTTTGCTGACTGCATGCAAAAGTAAGATTTTCCTGTAAGAACACACTTGTCTCAGTCTCTCAATGATGCAGCAAGAGACACAGAATCCTCTCCAACTGAGTTAAAATTTACCACACATGCCAAAGTGACAGATTGAAGGTTAAAAGAACACTCCACTGAACAACTACTTTTGAGAAACACTCACTGCTAGTAGGTAGCTAAGGCATAATCTAATACAAGTAGCTGCTCACAAAGTTATTAGTCAGATTTAGTTATTTAAATCTGAACAACACAATATGTTTTCTATTAACATTTATCAAAATAATTAGTAGTTTCGTAGTTACACATCCATAGACGACTGTCCTACTGCACCAACTGAGCCATGGTGAGCAGACAGCAAGTGTTTTGGTTCATTGTTGTCATTAACTTTATTCATACAGTATGACAACTTTATATTAATTATTGCACTGGCTTGAAGTAGCCAAAAACAAAAAAGAAAAAAATCTAAATAAATCAGTACAACATATGGAGCAAAATTGCCCATTAAAAGAGACACAGTGTTAAGTCTTTAAATTATTCATCATCCACTCAACAGTCTTCTGTCTTTTGAGACTGCTACCATGCAAAGTACCATGACATTGAAATGAAGACCCTTTACATGTATCCTTTAGAACCATTTTTTACAGGAAGTTGCACAGGATGTATTATTGATAACTGCTTGCCTGGCTCCTGTAACCAGTCTTAAAATAAGTTTACTGTACACTGCATTGGTCTAATATATAAATGAGCTGACATATCTATGTGTCTTGAATTAAATACCACATACCACATACCTCCTATAAAAGTTGCACAGCAACTGGTGCATACTTTATGTCAGCCTTCATACAGGATTTATTCAATTCCATTTTGTTTAGAACTGTAGCTTCAATTTATAAGTAAATATTACTGGGTTCAGTGAAGTGGAACTGTGATTCAATTGGTTTTCTGTTTGCATGTGTTGAGCGAATAGGATGCGCATCCAAGTAGCGTGAAAAAGTTGATGCTGATAACTTACACAATAAGTGCTTCAGTATCAAAAGGTTAATATAATATTTGTATGTGATTTTTTTGCTTGTTAAATATAAAACCATCCTGTATTTGGAGGGCTTAACTTTCCATATGAATATGAGGTTGCTGAAAAATACATTCCAGCTTCCAGTCATAACTGATATCACAGAGAATCCAGATATTAGCTAATAAAAACCGAATCCAAAACAGAAACTTTCATCTTAATCAAAAAAGCTTTTGTTACTTATTCTGTTCCATGTCTGATAGTGACGTTTCCCTGAATGTAATTAAGCTTGAGCCTGTAAGGATGAAAAGTAAGCTTGTTAATACATTCTGGGAGTAATGAAAAAATAAAGACAAAGAACAAAATACACACAAGTACTGTCTCCTATTTATTGCTTTAGAAATGATATTGATCTAATAACCCAGAGCTGTGAGACCACATAGGAGGTGATCATTATAAAAAAAAAAACAAAAAAAAAAATAGGGCAACAGAGGGATAGGGGAAGACAGAGGTGGAAAGACCAGACAAGGATTAAGAGAAAGCGAGGGTAAGGACAGAAAAAGGTGCAGGGAAGACAAGACATTTTGTCCATGAAATGAAACAGAAATGTTCATAGATTAGCAGAAAGCAGACAAGAAGATGGAATCAATGCACCACAACATCCATGACATCTCACAAGTAATCTCAGTTACACCAATGAGACATGATATATAAACAAAATAACAGAAATTTATTTGATTACAAGCAAATTAACAGCAATATTTTAATAAGAAAATCCACAGCTTGTGTATGGATATTTTTTCGTGCCCATTTGTATGGCTTTAGACCACCCATTTGATGTTTTCTTTGGCAGTCAGCATAGAAAAACCAAGGCAATAATTCAATCTACTAGTTCATGACCTCCATTTCTGCAACTTTCACTCTTTAATTCTGGTTTTATGGAGTTCATTCAATAATAATCATCACTTCAAACAAACAATCCAACACTTCCTGAATACAGCACTTAAAAACATTCCATCACCAGGCTCTTGGTCATCTTCATCACCTCACTCTTTTAACTACCGCATGCATTCAGACATATACAATATCCCTGCCACCCAGAAACTGAAATTAATAAATCCACATTCAGCAGCAAATTTACATATGAGAGCTGCACAATAGCAGATCATTGGATGCACACACACACACACACACAATTTGTGCACTTAAACAGGCACAGTGACAAACATGCGCACAGACATTGACACATATAATATGCACAGGTATTCTACATACAACTCATTGCAACAAGATGGGGAAAAGGCAAAAAGAGGGTTAGTGATTTCTTCAGCAACCCAGAGTCTTTACAGTGAGTCGGCTGGAACGAGATGGAATATCCTTCAGAGCATGGATCGTGGTAATTGCCTCTGTGTCTGTGTATGTGATAGAAAGACAGAAAAAGAAAAATTTGTATGTGTGTGTGTGTGTGTGTGTGTGTGTGTGTGTTGCCAGCATTACCTCCAGGCTGAACTCATTATTTCTTCTCCCAGAACCCCCTTGGATCTCTGGAAACTGCAACACACAGCAGAGCAACCTGTGTGTAAGCGTGTGTAGGACTATAGCCTTTCCCTTGGAGTTCTGCCTCTGAACTATTTATTGTAAAAGTGATAGGGATAAAGAGATGTGGATGGTGTACAAAGGAATGGCGCAATGAAAATGAAAGAGTCATGCAGGGAGGAAAACAAGAGACACGGTCAGTGAGAGCTGTGATCATGTCACCATAAGTGAGAGGTGAAAGCCAAAACAACACAGACTCATGAATAGGAAAGGCTTCAAAAATGTTTAAAATGCACTAATACATTTTTTTGTACATAGATCCACAAGTTGTGACAGTGCCCTGCCAGGGGATCTGATATATGGAGTTAATTCACAGATCACTGCAGAGTCATGGTGTAAGTAGCATTACAACCTTCCTGGTAAGCAAGATTAGGGAGCCGCGCACACACACACACACACACACACACACACAAAGGATCAGATCCTTATCACTTTGATAATTAATGTCAGTACAATAAAAGGCAGTCTAAGTTTGAGACTTTGGGAAAGACAGGACATCGTACGAAGCAAAACTAAGTTGCATGATCCACACTCCCAGCTGTGCTTTCTTCATGTTGGTTTGTGTTCAGTCAGTGTAGCTGAGTTTTTATTTATTTCTTACTTTCACACAACATTTTTTTTAGTTATATGTGTGACAATACTGCAGCAACGCCCCATAAAGCATGAACAGGATGATAAATTCTACCATGTTAAATGCAATTAACACCAGCAGTCATCTCTCATATCAGAAAATCGGGTGTAAGCAGGATGGATATGTGCTCTGTAATCATATTTAGAAAGAACCTATTTGCATTTGAGCATCTGTCCTCTAATTCAAAACCCCATCTATCAGTCTGCACCTGCTTTACTGTTCCTTTTTCCCATTTTCTCTGTTATCCTTCCAGTCTGTCTTTTTCCTGTCTTTCTGCAAAATGAAATTTCTTCTTTTGCCACCTTCCAAAGCCATCTCAGAGGTCAATTGGAGAACACAGACTGTGGCACATTTAGTAGTAGTCTACAATGCTGCAGTCCAACTGTCACTGTCTTAGTTAGTCAAACCAACTTTTACCACATATCTAAAGATGTTGGGTGTGTAAATATCTCTGAAGTAGTTTCTTCTTCCATCAAAATTGTCAATGTGTTAAGGAGTTCTGGTACAGAGGTTTGTTTATCATAGAGAGCAAAGTTCTAACGTCAGATTTTCAATTTATGAATGTTATCATTCATCGTCTAGAGTCTGGTTCTCATAGTTCTTCTGTGGGCTTGTGATTAGATCAAACGTGGTCCTAAGAAAAGCAGAGTGGGCGGAGTGAGGAGTTTTGCAGAAGACATGCCGCGATAAAAGGAAACGAACAATGAATTTCTGTTAAAATACGTGAAAATTCATTTGGCTGATCCACTCATGACATTTGATACATTAAACAATCTTGATCGAGATTATATCTGAGTTGTGTAATGAATGGCATTAACATTACATCAGTACACAGAGGGTTTATTGACAAGTAAAGAAAATAAGCATTGTACAGTAGTTGCAGGAGATTTTCATGGAACATTAGGAAAAACCTTATCTTGACATTTAAGTTGTCACGTGCACGGAACAAGTTAATCAACACTTTAAAGAAAAGAAATTGTAAAAAATAAAAAAAAAATACATTCACCATGTCATGTGTCTTTCATGAAATCAGCTGCTTATTTTGAAGTTAGTGGAAAAAAAATGCAGTAAGTGCAACATCACATCCGCCAGCCCTGAAGTACCATGATTAAATCCAATAATCTGGTGGAACCATTTATCATTTCAATTTGGGTAAAGCATGCCACAGTAGAAGTATCATAGCCTTAAATCTGTCCTTTAATGATCATGTGGCAACATTGTCCAGTCCTTGTTTTCCTGCGGCTTAAACACCAGGCCTCTCTGTACATGTGTTTGGCCTTGTCAGCAGCTGGAGCTGTAAGCCTCATTTACCAGATTTCGATCAGTTATGTTGCGCTACAGTTTAACTGCTGAAAAGTACAGGAAAATAAAGAAAGATAGCATCTGAACTAAAAACAAACCCATAATAATGTCCTCTAGCAGCAGCTATTATTGTGTTGTATAGGACTTTGAAACAAAGCCAGTGGTATTTAGAATTAAGTATTATTACCAGGTCAAAAGTTGCTTGCAAAGCAGTTTTGCTGAGAGCTGCCTTTTTAGATAACTTACTTTAACTTTAGATCTTATGTAAAGCAGCAAGTAGGTGATGTACAGTTTAATGATAAGGACAGAGAGAGGGAGGACTAGAAAGTCAAAGCTACATTAGAAACATTTCAAGTGATAAAGCTGTAATTTTGTTTTCATATGGAACATGGACAACAATAAAATGTATTAACAGATTCCTCTGAATGAAACAGAGAAATAGTCAGCATAGCCTAATCTGTATTATAGAACAGAAACAGAAGCTGAACCAAGGTCTTCCCCTCAGGGCAGGGATAGGACAGTTCCCAGGTCTGCTGCAGCTGGTGGACATGACAGCATGGGAAAACAGCAGGAGGAGTAGACGGAGGGGGAGAAGGTAGAATGATGCAGCTGTGTTGTGGGAAACCGGAGTTGAGCTGGATGTGTGTCCAGCCATTACTAAACTTTACTGACACGTGTTGGGGCAGGAAATACAGATCTTCTTCCCATGACAGCGCAAGTTGGCTGTTCTTCACTGCTGTGTTTTCCCTTGCTTCCAGTCCTTAGGCTAAGCTAAGCTAATTGGCAGGATCACAAACTGTTAGGAGAATTTTTGGACTTCAGTAGCTACTATTTCAACATAAGTCATAATACCTATTTCTTGTAAAACAAAAAACAATATTGCTTGAAGTAATAATATTCAGTATATTACTCAGTATCCAACTATCATGCTAATTGATAGGGTCGCGGGATTGCTGGAACTTATCCCAGCTGTCATTCATCAAGAGGCAGGGTACACCCTGGATAGGTCACCAGTCTGTCACAGGGCCAGCATATAGACACAGATAACCATTTTAGACCTATGGACAATTTAGAGTCACCAATTAACTTAATTGCATGTCTTGGGAGGGAGCCAGCTACCATGGAGAGAAACCATGCAGAAACAAGCACACAAAAAGGCACCAAACCCGTGGATTCAAACTCGGGTCCTTCTTGCTTTGAAACTGTGTTAACCACTGCACCTCCATGCTGCACTTACTTACTGTACATATATAACTAAACTTCAATTACAGCAGTTGATTATTGGTCTGTCCTAGGTGATTACTGAATACTTTATCAGAAATCTATTTAAATGAAGCTGGGGCGCCATGATAGCTCAGTGGGTAGAACAGTCGTCTTCCAACCCAAGGGTGAGTGGTTTGATTCTCAGTCCCCCCGAAGCTGCATGTCGAGGTGTCCTTGGACAAGACACTGAAACCCCATAGTAATGCTGACACAGGTCTAGCAGCTGTCCAAACAACAATTTCCCCAAAGGTATCAATAAAGTGTTTATTATTATTATTATTATACTGTGCTGAAGAAGGTGAAAAGAAGGAAGCAAAAGACAGTGAGTCAGTTCAGCCAATGATAACACTGTTTTTTTTAGTTAATAAAGAAAGAAACTAGAAAAATTAAGTTTAGTTAAGTGTCTTTACAGCATATTATTTAGTAGTCTGAATTATGACGTGTCACTTCACACCTCATCAGTGCCTGTGAAGAAAAAGTAAGACTGGGACTGAAAGAGAGGGCGTGTATGTGGCCACGTGACTGACTGGCATACACAGCCAATCAGAAACAGGGATTCAGGTTCACTGCCAAGTTTACTGGGTCAAAACAGATGTGAGAAGCATATGAGAAGCAGGGAGGGAGCATATGAGATAGAGGAAGGGAGTCGGGTTTAGTCAGAGGAGTGTCTGTCAGTACCAGATACAGAATTTCTTACAGTTTTCTCTGTTTCCACAATATTTCTGTCAATTTTCTCTTTCTCTTCTTTATTGTCACCTCTTTCGACTTTTTGTCCTTTTATTCCCTTTTGCTACTATATTAATGTTTTGCATTAGATTCCAACACCCATTCTTTAAACTGAGTTACTAAAATGCTCTTTTACTAAAATGACTTTTTTCAAATAATCAGACTGCTTGTAAAGACTTCCAACTGAAATGTTTCACTTTCTGAATTTAAGTGCAAGTTGGTTCAAGTCACTTTATGAATGTCTATTAATTATGTTAACATAACACACAGTCACAGTCATTTAGTCATTGTCAATTTTGTCATGCCATTGTACATGTTTTGCACTGTTTTTTTTCCTTTCCTTACCCATATTATTTTTATACTTTCACACCTCATTCTGATGCACTCCGATTTTCATTCTCTATAGTGTTCTTGCATCTTCATTTTTCACTTCTGCTTCCTTTCACAGGTTCTTCCACTTTTCTATGTTGTTGTTTTAGACAGCCAGCAGCAAATATGCATCTGTCAACCACCTGCCAGTATTTGACATGTCAGGGAAGAAAGAAAAAAGTCCCAGTAATGGCTGGAAGATGAGTCATTTTGTATAT
>JAUBNQ010000008.1:15071708-15084472 GCA_032353495.1 Ctenopoma kingsleyae | reverse complement strand
ATAGATAGATAGATAGATAGATAGATAGATAGATAGATAGATAGATAGATAGATAGATAGATAGATAGATAGATAGTTTAAAAGCTGTGGTTCTGTGATTCTCCCATCTCCCTCTCTCTCTCTTCCTCCCTGTCTGTCTTTCTTTCCCTTAGGCAATGTTTGCCAGCAGACAGTCGTCACTGACAAGCACTTCCTGTGGTTCGGGGTAAACACCTGGGTAATGAGACCATGGTGCACAACAACCCTAAAAAAAAACTAAAAAAAACAAAATCACTCCACCAAGGTTCACAGCCCACGCTCAGTGCACATGAGGATATATGTATACAGTAGACACACAATCAGGTCATGCAGGCACATATGGGCACACACACACTAATGCATTCACACAAACACATAAAAATCCTGCAGAAACACAAGCACAGACATGCATGCACACTGTATGTCTGGCTCAGACTGCTAAACAAGCAGTGAGCCAAGCCAGCCGTGTCAGCTGAGACTCAACACTCAGACTGACTGCAGTCTTAAAGGCACGCTGTAGTGAGTTCAGGTGAAGGGGAACGAACTGAAGTCAAGCTTCTTTTATTCCTTCACCGTCACTAATAGTTTACTCTCCAAACTTGGAAACACATCCCGCTCCTCTAGACTCGCGTCTTGTCAGTGAGAAACTCAGTTTGCACCATTTGCTGTATGTCTAAAAAGCTGACTGACTGCAGTGTAAAGCTGTGCTCTGGTGAGAGTTACTGCAGTGAAGTGTGGAGCTGTCAGTCTGCTTGCAGTGTCACTAATGCTGTATGTCAGTTTTTTTCTTTGTGAACTGATGATCCATTTAAAGCGAGTTCCTCTGACCATCACCCATTTCATGAGTGACTTCTCATTTCAAGACACTTATGAAATGATAATTGGTGTATGAATGACATGGACATAGACGATGGCCCTAATGGTATCTTTCAAATGTGCCTCTCATATTTCATAACTGACTGTAGTCTGAAAATAAGCTCATGAACAAAGTTGTACTGTATGCACACAGTTGTTTAGAGCTGCATGACAGTATCAGTTTTTCCTCCAGACTATTTATTTTTGAAATACCCAGGAGAACACTTGGCTCTTACTTGTCTTTTGATGTCTCAAAATACTGTGTGTGTATCAAAGTCTCAAGATTGTTCTGTGTCAAAAGAACTACAGTGCAAGTGATTCACTCACGAATCATCTTTTTGTGTTATCTCTGGACAATATGGTGCAGCCTGCATCTCATGTGTCATCTCAGAACAACAGGAAAGCCAATGGTGAATCATCAGCCCTGCCAGACTAGCAAAGCCTTTGAACTCTTTAAATTTGTTTTAGTGGTGTTTAAATGTCCAAAGGACATCACACAAAGTGTTATTAAGTGGGACAAAAACACTGCGTTCAATGTATAAGTTATATGGCAGTGACATGTGTCTGTATCCATGTGTATGTGTGTGGGGCCCACACGCGTCTTTGTGTGCAAAGGAAATGGCTGACAGTGAAAAATGTGACCAATTCTAATTTTAATTGCCATAGAAAAAAAAGGCCTCAATATTTATGGGTTCTGTTCAGATGAACAGTGGAGAACGGTTTAAGCATGAAAGCATATTCCTTATCACAATTAAAAAGTGCTTTAACGTGACTGCAACCCTTTGAAGTTAGATTAGTGGTAATATTGGAGAGATCGGCTCTGGCTTCGAACAATGGAAACTGAATGGGGAAAAAGAAGTGATTTAGCAGAGCCAAAGGTAATGCTTCCCTTTCAGTGTCTCACTTTTTTCTTTGAATTAGCCTCATGCTATTTTTTGATAGATTTTATTGTGTGCCTTTCTTTTCAACATGGAATTAGTTCATACATACATGCAAAAAATATGCTTGGAGTCCAACTTAGGGACTTGATTGAGGGGACTGAAGAAAAGAAGAAAAAGAACTGACAGAAACAGTTTGAGATCCCATTTAAAGCATTTTGAGTTTGAAAGGCAAAAAAAAAACCCTATATAAAGATGGATGATGCTAAGGGTCTGAAGCCATTTAACTGTTTGTACCAGCTATTCAGTGAAAGAGACACATCAACACACCGAAACACGCAAACGAGAGACTGTGGGCTTGAGAGTCAAAATTCCCATCATTATAAGAAAAAATGCCATTCAGCTAGTCCTTACATAAGGCCATAGAAACCCATGGGAAGACACAGGGCTGCAACTGAGAGCTCTGTAATTAGAGAGAAAGAGAAGAGACAGACAGAGAGAGCTTAACCCCAGGCACAGAAACAGGAAGACAGAGCGAGAAGAGGTGACAAGGTTGAAAAACATCCTCCCCATGTTAACCTGAAAGAGGAAAAGGAGGCGAACAAGGAGGGCAAAACAGCAAACAGTGAGCAGCTGCTGAGGATTTACATGCTGTAAATTATTCATGTAATCAGCTGTAGGACCACCGATTCAGAGAGAGATGGAGACACAAACAAGAGGGAAAAAAAAAAATCAGGGCTGTAGACAGTAAGAAAGAAACAGAGATGTGCAAAGACAGGTATTGTATGCTCTGATAGACAGCAAAGAAAGAATGTAACAATTTCCCTCTGACTCAATCTTGATCATCCTGTGACTTACTCTGCCACACCTAGAACAAACAGTAAGATGTTGACATGCATATGTTCAATGAGGTAGATTGTATTATATGTCCTGGCATCTTGTACTTGCACAGACTAAACCAACTGAGTGACAACAACCTAATGCTGTATTTACATACTGTAACTTCATACATTATTCTGAATACAAATAATCGCCATAAACAATATTGCAAACATCATCATGGGACCTGAACTGACATAGAACACAAAACCAGCTACTATACATAACAGCAATTACATATAACTATAGCTCGCAGCGTTTCACTGCAAGAGTTTTATTTTTAGTATTTAGGTTGATTAAATGCATGGCATGAAAATAAAGAACTCTACTTAATGTATGTTATCACGTTTCCCGCTAAATTAATCACACTGTCTAATTATAATATATTGTTTACTTATCTGTTTACGTGGATTAAGAATGAAAACAAACAAAAATAAATACAGAAAAGATTCACAAAGACATTGAACGGAAAAAAAAGTAATAAATTCAGATTGTTTTTCTATAGTATAATCCGTTTTTTTCTGCTTCCTAAATGATGTTCACTACTTGTCTTACTCTCCTTTTTTCACTGTAAACTATAGTACACAGAATACATCAGATGTTTCACATAAAAATAAAAATAATGACTTTATTGCACTCATTGCACTCTGTCTGCGCTTCAGTTATACACTCTGACGCCCAAGAGCTTTTTGAGAAGATGCTGATCCACAAATTCCCATGGGTTTGGTGGAGTGGATCGGAGCCAGTGGAAATTGCAAACAAACACTGGAGCTGCTGTGTCTGATGCGAGCACAAACAACCTCAAAGACCTCATTCTCACACATCACATCTGTGCGTGCGATTGTGCATGTGCTCGGGTGTACGTGAAGCAAAGTGAGAGAAAGTGAGGAGAGATCGTGTGTGCGTTTGATTGCGAGGCCTAGAAGGCGTTTCAAAGGCATTACAGCATTAGATTTATGAGGGCATTCTCAGTAACACTGGCAATAAAACAAAGATCCCCAGCTCCTGTCAAAAGTTCATATTAGGTCTTATTGTGGCGAGAGAGAGTGGGAGGGGGACAGAGAGATAGAGATGATGAAGGGTAGAGAAAAAGGTGAGACTTGGGGACAAAAAAAGAGAGACATTGAGAAAAAGAAAGGGAGCAGGAGAAACAAAGTGAAAACAATCTCAAAATGGGAGGAGAGAAACTTCTCATGACAAGCCAAAGGCGAGAAAGGCCACAACCAACAATTCAAAAAGCAACTCAGTGAAACAGTTACCAGCTCTCCCCTCCCCTCCTGTCTCTCCACCCCATGGTTTTAGTGGCCAAGCCCACGCCACATTATGGGTCCCTGGGTTCTTTATAATGGCTGGGTGTGTTCTGATCCCGCACTAAAGTCATCTGCAGTTAAATCCCATTCCTAATTAGTGGTGGGAACCAGAATGAAAAAGGGAACAAGCAGATCGGTGGAGGAACAATTAAACATCACTGAGGGAAAACAATATTTTCAAACAATATTTCACATCATGGGGTGTGATGGTGCCACATAAGGCACATAACAAGCACTCATGACGCAGTGGATTTCAATTAATGACTGAAAATATGTGGCACACTGCGTCTCTCCCTGGTATCTAACTAAAATTAAATAGTTTTTGGTTACTGTAGACATTTTGAATATAAGGAAGGCTATTAATGGAAGGTATCAACTGGATTTTGGGTTGGTGATAATGGTTAAGATTATGAAGTTGTACAGTAATTCATTAACACATGCAATAAACATTGGAAGGCCTACTGTCTAAAAATAAAACATGAACATGTTCATGATATATGATTATGGTCACTGATGTGAAATGACATCACATTATCTACAATTATATATAGTACATTAAATGTAGTAATTAATTAATTGTATAACAGTCTGGGACGCCTGTGATTAAAATCAATTTTAGGACAAAAATAAATCAGGAAGTGAGAATTAAAAGTGCAACTACATAATTTTAAATATGTGACCTCTATGAAACAACGCATTTAATGAGTAATAGTTGCCAGTGAACACATTGGTATAAATAAGACTGAAACAGGAACACAAATGTTCACACTACCACCCCATTTTGAATATGTTCTGTGATAAATTTAGTTTTGGTAAAACTAATATGATAGCCAGAATTGATATATTAACAACACTTCTGACAGCATCTATAATACATCACATTCTCTGAGGGCTGAGGAGCTTCTTATACTTATTCTACTCACATATTTCTTTGCCAGTTCTTTGTTCATGAGTCACCTTCTATCACTAAAAACTTCATAGGTTGGGTTTCACCTATGTGGGACACATTAACTATGGCATAAAAGAATGTGAAGGTCATTAAACTCACAGAAAAAAAAAAAAACATGCCAACAATGGAAATGAATGGAAGATGGATTAGCACTGGATGAAGTTTTTGTAGCTAAAAGCTAAATTCTGATCTGACTGTTCAGCCAGGTGCTGAACTCTACAACGTGTGTTTCTCAGCACACTTGTGCAAGAGTTCATTGCCAGGAGCGGAAAGCTGCACAAACCTGCAAATATCACATGACACATGTCATAACATCCGAGCAAGTGAACTGTTCAAAGACAAGCTCTAAGATCCAACAATCCTTCATCACTCTATGGCATACGGACTGCAACAGTGAGCTGATGTTTGATCCAAGCTCAAAGTATGGATGTTAAATTAAAGGCAATTTAGTGCTTTTTGATTATGGATCACTGTTGGCTTTTATTGTAAATGAATCCTGTTACTTGAATAAACTGAGAAATAAACAAAAGGTTTTTGTCCAGCTTTTTTTATTTTGCCCTTTTCCCATGTTGTTCTCGATTTTCTTCATGTCTTATCATTTCCTCTCCATAAAGTGATTTTCAAGTCAACAAGTTGTTGGGTTTTTTTTTCTCTGTGTTATGCTACAAGTCAAATGTGCTGACTCGCAATGCGGCCATGATGTCAACATGCAGGAATGCTTCTCTGTCTCTGGAGGGGTGGAAGGGCGAGTTTATATCTGATTGACAGGTGTTGAGTCAGGCCACTGAGTGTGGAGGGTGTGCTGAAAACAAGAGAGAAAACAGAGAGAGATAGAGAGAGAGGGAGGGAGATTATGAATGATTGACTGAACCTACTGAGCAATTAGAGCGAGATTAATTGGCTGGTTGTCACTTCATTGGACTGTTATTAGCCAAGGTGCTTCTCTGTGGAAACCATTTAAATGTCAGCTAATTGACATAATTGTTCTGAAGATGACAGAACTCCTGTGGTATTACAAAACACAGTGCGCTTTTCCACTGTGGGTTAACAGTGAACTAAATGGCAATTGACAAAATGTTGCAATTCACGGAGGGGAGACAGCAACACGAAAAAGAGATGAAAGACAGTAGGAAGGGAGAAAGGCAGAAAAAGAAGTAACGTGTTTTACATGTGCGTGTGCACTGCACAAGTGTGTGTGTATGCTTGTGAATGTTGGAACAGCATGGATTTGAGGTCATGGAAACTTGACTGCCTCTGCGTTATGGCCTCTGGATTAGTCAGGACATGCCTCCACTCTGGCTGGAATGCTTCTTTATCACACGTACTGTAGACGTACAAACACACACACATTAAACACACACACCACGCACACAAGGTCAGGCTTGGAAATTAGAGCAGTGTTTGAGATGACCTTGTGTTGGCACTTATAAACCAGTTAAAAAGTTGTATAAATGTTACAGATAAAAGCAGTAACACTCATCTTATATACTTGTAGCACAACCTTACTGAGTCTTTATGGTCTTACTAACTCATCCATTTAAAATGTTGACATCACTTTTATTATTTAATTGTGTGTTAAATATTTTATTATTTGTTTATAATTAATGGATTGTTGTCAGGGTACTTGAGGATATATTTTAAACCCCTCTAATAGAACATTTACACTGTACAACATGAGTCTCACTGCAGGAGATCAGGACGAGTCAGTCTCCAAAATTAGATGCCATCGGTAGCAGTCAGGATTTTGCCACAGTATGCAATATTGTTCATTAAAACACATCAAATTATGTGACAAAGTGATAAGAAAGTATTGTTTTTTCACAGATATGATATAAACCAATTAAAAAATAGTGTCTATTCTCACATTATCGGGAAGATGATCAGTCTGATAAACATGAGAGAAGAGAAGAAGATGTATTCACTGACATCTAATGCTAAATGAGGCTCTTTTGTGGCTTGTCTACTCTGATTTCACATCCAGATGATCTAAAGAAGAGACTGCAGATATACAGTGCTAAACATTATATGAGAGATACACCAGTACTGCTAAATTAAAGTATTCTTCAGTGCTTAAGAATGTTTTTAACAATCTGCAATATGGACACAGTGTTTTTATTAATAATTCCTAGTCATACAAAAACATAATTTTAGTTTACTATTACTGTATTTATGTTAGTTTTGTGTTCATACAGCACAGATATGCTCATTCAAACTGAGAGAGCTTAAATGCTGTGCATGCACACATAGAGCTAACTTTGGGTCCTCATGGTTCAACAGGTGTCACAAAGTATTATTACATTCATCCATCCATCCGCTTATACAGAACGTAGGTGCTCTGAAGAAGCTGACACTGGACAAGAGGCTGGTGCCTGTTCAATGCTGACACACAGGAAGAGACAACCATTCACACTTAGACCTGTGTGCAATTTAGAATTTCTATTTAACCTAATGAATCTGGAATTTTGGAGGAAACCAACCACAGTGACAAGATGCAAACTCCACATAGAAAGAAAACCCTGCTCTGAGGCGATCCACTGCACCACCGTGCCACCCTGTGTAAATACAGACACACCTAAAGCAGTACTAACATGTGAAGCACTTATGCATATAATTTGATTTTTATTTATACAGTATTACCAAATTAAATTATAGCGCACAAATGCATCTATGCATCTAAGTACCACGTCCTGTTTCATTGTGCCCAATCTGGAAATATTTCGAATTACTGCAGCTAGTAGAATTAGCATACCTAGAATACATATAGAATTTTATAATGAAAACTGTATACCGCTTACGTATTTTGAAGACATTAAACCAATGAATGCAAGTGTTTAATGGACTCCAAATTAATGACCATGTTTCCTTTTCGGTACTGTACATTCTCCAACAAGATACAATCAATCCACCACCTGGAAAGAATTACAGTCATTTACTGTTGGGCATATCGTTCACTCAGTGAACAGGAAATAACTTATTCCCCCTGAGTAGACCATGTCCCAGCTAGGGAAGTGGCTAACCACATGAAACAAGTGCGATTCAATCTGTTTACACACAGTAATTTGCACAGGTGAGAGAGGATGGGCCGCTGCAATGAAGACAGCAGAGCCTTGTTCAGTCCCCACCGCTATGGAATGGAGGTCACAGGGGAAAGTTTTGAATTCACTTTATTCATCAATCCCAGAGTAAGTTTTGTTTAGGTTTTAAATCATATATGTAAAACAAACATTCTTAAACTGTTTTATAAATAGACTTACATATGGGTGTTACTGCAACATCAGCAAAAGTACAGCAATTAAACAGCGTGGAATGTGTCTTTAATTCAAATTGACCTGTATAGATATGTTATAACCACATCACAGAGTATGTGCACAGAGCAGAGGAACGTGTTCGTGGAATCTAACTGGCTAAAAGTGACTTTGCAATAACAAGATTTAAAGCCACACCTGGAAAACACAGTTAAAGCTACTGTCATCTCCTGTTCTGTGAGTGAATTACTCAAAGTGGCTAAGTGGTCCAGTGGTTAGCACGGTACCCTCAAAGCAAAAGTGTTGTATGTTTGAGCCTGAACAGTTGACTGGGGATTTTTTTTGAAGTTTGCTCTTTCCATATGTATGTGCAGCTTTTAACCAGGTGTTCCAGTTTCCTTCAGTTCAAAGATATATCAGCCATACTGGACTGGGACTGAACTTCCCCATAGCATGCAAAACTGGGCTCTAACTATATTTCAAGTGAATAAATCATAAGAAACTAATCACTGTCAAATTTTAGTGAAAAATAATTTGCTTTCGCACAGATGATTTAGCTGCATGTTAAATGAAACAATTTCAATCTAGTGTTAAACATTTTACATCCTACTGGTCTGCTTCCTTTTATTGGTTTTCCTGCGGACACACGGTTAAGTTTGCTCATTAGGTCAGTTGTGTAGACTGTAAGTCTTGTGATAATGTTGTGGAGTTGTTGCCAGCGGGGTGAACACACACAGAAGTGTCAGTCTGACCTCATCACAATGAGTCTTATAGTTCACACGAGAAGTATGCACGCACACACAGGCCTCAGTTGTGCAGGTCCGAGTCATTCCTATATTTATTTTGACAGAACATCTCTTGACAAAAAGATACAAGAGTTTTATATTAAACTGCCTCCGTACATTGGCATCACTAAAATGATCCTTGTTGTATTTATATTTTGGTTTCGTTTACTTTGCTTTTCCATTTGAATTTTTTCATTTTTGGTTCCTTCCTGAATTTCTACTATTTTAAGTTGCATTGTTACGCTGTACATTATTTCGCCCTCATCTTTAATTTTTCCTCCACCTTTCTATCCTTCTTCAAGGTTATGGAAGGTTACTTTCTTCTGACTTTCTTTAATCTTTTGCATAACATCTTACCATACATCGTTCTTCCTGTGGTTTCGTCTCTTTTATGAGGTTATTCAGACTTGTTTACAACGCTCCCTCCGTCTCTTCTCTTCCAATCATTTATTCATCCGTCATCATCACTGATCATCCATCACTGATACAGCCATTCCTCCATCTTTATCATCTGTCTTTAGCAGCCATTATTTATGACTGCCTGACTCTTTGGCATGCTGTTTACTGACCGTCCTTGCTTTTTTTGGACTATTCTCCTTCAACCCTTTAGCCTGTCCTATTTATTGTAACTTCTTTCATCCTTTTCCATCCATCCATCCATCACATCAGAGCAGAGTTCTGAAGTTTGCTATTTATAAAAATCACTACTTTCTTTACATCCCTCCATCTAGTTATCTCACCTCTGCCAAGAGTTAGGTCCTACTTGCTGCTAAGGACGTGATCTGCAGTTACTGGGGTGTGTTTATCAAACAGTTCTCATCTTATTCTTCATTCCTCACTCATTCATGTGTCCAAATATTCCCTCTCTCTTTTGATCCATGTGGTAGCTATGTTTCATTTGCAGACAGTATGCAGTTCCTTTTTTCTAAGATCACTTACAGACAAACATTGTGGTCGATGCTTATTTCTCTCCTCAGATGAAAGACAGTTAAAAGAAAATCCCAAATATCTGACCACAACAAACCAGACCAAACAGTCAGCACCACCACACATGATGGGACTGTGGGGGTGTGTGAGTGAGGGGCATGAAGCATAAAATTTGAAGGGACACTGAGACGCAACATATGCACACAAACACACAAATCTTATCAGGTGTCAATCTAACACTTTATTTTTTTTTCTGCTTTATTTATGAAGCAATCCCCTTTCAAATTCATCTCGCACTCGTTCGTCTGACTGACTGGCTGGCTGGCTGCCCTCTGCTATTCAAAGTGTAGAATTTCATAGACCCTGATCAAAAATAGAAGAATGTGCGAGAGAATAGACACGGCTAAGGTAATAACCTGATTTCACCTCAGTTGATTTTGATTTAAGAAAGGAAGAGTGTGTCAGAAAAACAGCAGGCGCTCTCCTGTCTCGATTCCATGCCAGATTTTTACAGAGAGAAGCGAGTGAGGGATGGAGACACAGAATGAAAGGGAAGACAAACTGAACAAAGAGAAACAGAGGCATTGAATCACACCCCATGCCAATAACATGAACGGACACAAAAAGACAGATATCTTTGAGAAAATGAGCGCGCTACAGAGAGAGAAAGGAGAAAGTGAGCTGGAGATAGATGAGTAGGAGGGTATTACCAATGAATGAATTTTTAATAGCTCTAAGATCAGCCATACCAAACTGAAACAAATACCTTTCCTCCATTATTTAAATCATGTTTTATGAACTGTAACAACAATATGTGTACTTTTTCTACCAAGATGATTAATCAGTCAGCAAACATGACAGAATACTGGACAACAGACAGCAAGGAAGAGATGCTGACAACAAGACAGTCAGGGAAAGAGAGGCTTATGGGTAAATGCAGCCTTGCATGCCACTCACAGCACATGCACATAGCTAGTTGATTACCCCAGGTGTCTGTATTCACACATGAAGAGCATTTGAATTTTAAACTCCCCCAAAAACATGTGTCAGCCCTCACCCATCTGTCTGTCACCCTGCAACGCCCTGACAATAGCACAAGCACAATTAATGTAAAGCTGGGAGAATGTGCCAATTTACCCCCAATTTCCTACTTACTGAGTCAGAATTTTATTTTGAAATGTGTATTTTTTAGCATAATACATGAGGTGTACCATTTCCCTTGCCAAAAGCATCTCCATATCAACTAGAATGTCCCAATTTGCCAATTTTGAAGCACATCCCAATTTAGTGCTTAAAACATTACATTTTTAGCAGCTATATTCAAATATACATTTCAGCAAGAAAACAGAATAATTTAGTCCAAAAGGATGTTGCATTTTGCCCCTCATGATTCCAGCAAAGGCATCGTACTTTACTAACAATGTCCAGGTTTATCATGTGGTTAAGGAAATAACTAGAAATATGTCAAGTTTACCTTATGTTGAAATTTTTTGCTATCTTTTGTCTGTTCTGTTATATGTGTTGTAGTATGTAGTACAGCATACACCAAAAGATGATGTCATTAAAAGTTACGTTATGTACAATGAGTGTTAAAGATCCTCCTCCTTTGCTCATCCTCTTTCAATTACAGTATGCTATGCATGAGAATAAATACACAGGAATATAAATGGATAATTTATAGATCCAAATATGATTTACAATATCACTTCCTCTATTACCTAACTAATAAAAAGTGAGTTTGTCTGTAATGCTATAACAGACATGTAATATTATATATATATATATATATGTGTGTGTGTGTGTGTGTGTGTGTATGTTCAGCAGTTTTCTTGTTTATAATTTAACATCCCAGAAAAGAAGATGCAAGTGGTGTTGGTTATATTTCATTGTATGAATGTCAAACAAACACACCGTTTATATTTCATGCAAACTTAAAGTTTAATAATAATAATTAATACTTTATTAATCCCCTTGGGGAAATTGTTATTTGGACAGCTGCTGCACCTGTCTCAACACTACTATGGGGTATCCGTGTCCAAGGACACCTCGACATGTAGCCTGCTGGGACTGGGAATTGAACCGCTGACCCTTGGGTTTGAAGATGACTGCTCTACCCACTGAGTTATCTTAAGCTATCATTGGTTTGCATTCAGAGAAGAATGTAAGATTCAGTAACAAGTGTCTAGTTGAAGAAAATGAGGTTGGAGCAGTGCCAAAAGCAAAAAATATGATTAACAGATACATTTTATGTATTTGACTACGACGACGTCTAGCTTCTGCAGTGACTGTAATGTAAACAGTAAACGGTGAGCAACTATTATTAATATGCTCAACGTTGGCCAGGAGGAGGTGATTGGGGAGCCTGGAGTTTGAGCCCAGTTTAAGACAATTTTCTATTGATGTTATTGTTAACATGATGAACTTGACAGGTCCAAACATCGTGTTTGTCACGTGACAAACCTCATCATAAATTTTACGACTGAAAAGCTACATTTTTAGTAACCTTACCATGTTTATTTAGTGCCTGACAGCTTTATGCCTAATCCCAACCAAATCGTGTTGTTTGCATGTTTGTAATCCAGTCACATGACACAAGTCAAGTGACAAACATCATTTGAAGATAAGAAAGCAGTAACTTTTAGGCAAACATAAATTTTTTACTAAGCCTAAACCATTTTAGTGTCTAAACCTAACCCAGACATTTTTATGTTTAATCCGTTATGTTTGCACAGTTATTATCCGTAAGTTTTTGATTGTTTAGGGCAAAAATAAACGTTACCAGCCACTATTTTGGTGCCATTCTATGAGTCAGCAGTCACCATTTTGGTGCTTGATGTCAAGATACGTGGAGGTGCTCAAACAAACATTGACTTTGGTATGAGAGGGTTGGGACAAATGACGTATGGGCATTAAAGTTT
>JAUBNQ010000008.1:15060358-15071608 GCA_032353495.1 Ctenopoma kingsleyae | reverse complement strand
ATACGTGGAGGTGCTCAAACAAACATTGACTTTGGTATGAGAGGGTTGGGACAAATGACGTATGGGCATTAAAGTTTTAGGACTTTGTTGGTGACACAGGTGTTGTTATATTGTCTGTGATGAAAGTCAAAAACAGTTTCCAATGTTTGCATAAGATAAAAAAGGTAAAAAAAAAAAAAAAAAGGTAAAAAAAAAGGTTTATGAGATGTCTGTTGAGTTTACAATTTCAGTTTTATGCAAATGATTAATTAATGTTCTGACAAGCAGTTCGAGAAAACTATTTCAGTTTTAAAGGTCAAGTTCAGTTGTGTGATTTTAATAAGTAAAATGGATCAAGGACCCCTGAGGCTTTAGGGTTTGGTTGTTGTATTTTCTTTATCATGGAGATGAAGTTGTAATGCACTACCCTGGCCTTGTGCAAAATATGATCAATATAATTCTTCAATTTATGCTCAGTACTTATGAGTAGAGCTGCTACACTTTTTACCACAAATAAGCAGGTGTAATCAGACTTTACAGATGTAAGGTTTCTGGTAGGATCCAGAAAGAGAGGAATGAGAAAAGAAGGAATTTACAATGCTATTCTGTAAGCCTGCATTTGTTTACCACTGTTCATGCTTAAATCCATGGTTTTATTGTTGCGTTTCGGAATGATAAACAGCTGACCTTTCCACTCCCTCCCTCTATCCAGTCATCCATCCATTCATCAAGCTTTTGTCACTCTACTGCAAATATTTTCAGGGCCAATCTCTGTTTTTCTCTGTTTGCCTCTTTCTCTCTCTGATTTGGCCCTGTTTATGTAGTTATTTGTGTCTTTTTGTGTGTATCTGTGAACATGTATTTTATACTGCTATAATAGGAAAAGACAAATGACAGTTTGTTTTTTATTTTTGTTTTTTACTTATATGCTGGAATTCACTAAAATTGTATAAAGTAATAAATTCCTTTGGCTAAGAAACTAATATAACAAGGCTTGAATGAACATCATGACATACTGGATATTGTGCATTAAAGGGGCTAGTCTGCCTTACTTCTTTAATTGAGTTACACACAAGAAAATCTGTTCATACAAAATAAAACAGTTGCTTTTTCACATCTTTTATTATTTAACTGTTGCCTGGAAATCTGTGTTTATGGCAATTAACTTTAACTGTTAACAAGATTTTCAAGCATTACAGTAATAGTACTAATAATACTACTTAATGATAGACCTTTGCTGTAGTAATTTAATCTTAATAATAAAAGACTTCTCTACTAAAAAGAGCTTCTCTACATACATCTTCAGTCAGATAAAAAGGGAATGACACACAGAAAAAAATGCAGTAATAGGTCGAAGCATATTTAACAATATCTTATTGAAACAGAGGTTTTCTTCTTTATACTTCTTATTATCAAGACCTCTTACAATGACTCAAATTAAAACTCCCTTTAATCTGACAGTGTAATCCCTCCATTGCACAGAGTGGTCTTTTCAGCCTGAGTGTGGATTAGAGAACACTGAGACCCTGTGTTGGTGGTCACTGGTGTACAACACCTCATAAAGATAATATGCAGAGTGTGTGCGTCTGTGCGTGTTTCCTGCTGTGCTGGTGGTCACCATTGTATAGCGCAGAAAGCTTGTGTGTGCATGTGTGCTGGGGGGTATGTTGTACATGTGGATAATGTGCTTCTTTTCTTCCTTTGTGGTTACCTGGTGAAGGGGAAAATCCCTGTGAGGTGGTCTTCTCACAATCTGGACTACAGAGAAGGGGGGCTGTAACAGAGGAAACAGTGAATTAATAAAATAAGCCCCCTGAGTCGAACACTGTTTCTAGCCAGAGGACTTTGCAATGGCATGGAGGGGACTGATAATGCAAGAGTAAAAACTGCAGATAAAATGTCACTATTTAGTATATATTAAAGCCTGACGCATGTTGACTATATCTCATGTTATTCTTTACTGAATGAAGAATGACAAGAATCTGAAGACAATTTATGCAACATTTAGTCTCTTTCCCCTTGCCCACCCTATCTATTTGTGTTTACAGTATGTCTAAATGTCTATATAGTCCATCACAAAAAAGAGCAAATGCACCTCTTGACCATTGTATCTCATTCATTGAGCTCATTTGTTAAACACAAATTGGAACTGGTGAGCAAAAGCGAAGATGGCAAATGGGAAACTGAAAGAGTAATAATAATAAACATTTATATTCCTCTGCTGCTGCATGGGAAAATCTATACTGTACATACACTCATGAAAAGATATCAGTCAGAAACGCACGAGTGCACAGCTCTCACTGCAGCTCAGAATGAGTGCATTTGTCATGTGCTGCTGTTGCATCCCAAATGGGGACAATCTTATAAGGTGGTCCTAAACATAAAAACAGTTTGTCTCCATTTGAAGCAATGATGCATAGTGTGTTTGTATATGGGCCTGCATCTATAAAGAGATGTACAGTATGTATGTATTCATAGCTAACTTTTATAGGCAGGAAATGAGGCTCAGTAGAATACAGTTGCAAACAAGCATCTATTATTTCATTTTAGCATCACCACGAGCTTATAAAATGGTCAATCTGAGTGTTTCCCTATTATAAACAAGTATCTGTGTTCATAATCTAACACTATGGATACTTACAATGTAGTTTATTATGGCTTGACATTAATGTGTTATTTGCTAATAGATAATAAGAAGATAAAATATTGCTACTGAACTCTTTAGTAAGTGTTCTGGGAAACTGTTTAAAGTTAAGAGAAATCTTTCATAATCAGCAAGCTCACATCTATTGCTGCATCAAATAGTTTTGAAGTGCAAAATGAAATCTTTTTCAAACATTTTGTATCCTAACGTCATAACCTTAGCAAGGAAAATTAAATTAACATTCTGTTTTTCCACTTGTGTACTGAGCTGCTCTTGCAGCCCTAAGATGTATTGCTTGTGGAGTGGCACCAACATCTTCCCATTAGATCAGCACATCTTGTGATCCTGGTGTCATTTTCTGGTGCAGTCATTTACTGCATCCATTTTTGCAAGTCTGCTGGAATGTTTCCCCAGTCCACCAAATCAAATAATTTTTCCGAAAATCTTGCTGTATTAATATGGGTCATGCTGTAAAAAAAACATGGGTGGGCACGTACAAAATGTCAGGTACAGTGCAGAACAAAAATCTCCTAATCCCATAACTCTTTGCTATTCATTATTATTTCACTGGGCAGCCGTTCCAAATACATACAAGGACTCTACCCTGCTCAGCCAAGTCTGCCAAGCTCCGACTCTGGGTTTGATGTTCCTCCAACATCCAACAGGCTATGATTATTTCATTACTTTTTTAACATAACACATCAATTATTCAACCTTTGCTAGACCAGATTTGATTTTTTGATTTAACAAAAATGAATGTGTGTGTCTGTGGGTGTGTGTTTGCACCCATCAATCTAAGGGGAGACTGAATAGCAAATGTTCTGCAAAGTTACTACCTCATGCCTTAGACGAGCGATGGATTGTGAAGGGGTGGAGTAGAAGAAAAGAAAAAAAAGTGCAAGTACTTTGGAATAAATGAGGACTACATTAGCATAACATAGAAAATGCTCCTTTAACTATACAAAAAAAATCCTCCCATCTGCAATTCAACTGTCCACACAACAAATGTAACTATTACAGCAGATATATTTGTGTGCATATACTGTACCTGTACATGTGCTAATGACATTACTAAATCTAAACTAAACAATCAAAAAAGAGATTAGAATATTATACATTGATATAAATCCATTACCTTCAGGTTTTGCTGTGCTATTACTTGATTTCAAACACCCTCTGGGCAGCACTAAACTTTTACTGTGTCAATGTGATGAAGACTTAAAAGTTATAACTTGATCCCTAAAGGATTTCATTATTAAATTAATTAGCTTGTGATTCTCTCTCATTAATTCATACCTTTACAAAAATGATTCCTATATCCTTTGGCCTCATTTCCTCTCTTGTACCTCCTTTCCCTCTCTCTGTTTCCCTCTCCCTTGCCATTTCTCTCCCCTTCTTACATCCTGATCTCTACTAATGATCCCACTTAAATGTGTGCCAAAATACAAACAGCAAGAGAAGAAGAAATAGGTACAGGGCTTACGGGAAGT
This sequence comes from Ctenopoma kingsleyae, assembly GCA_032353495.1. Lineage (NCBI taxonomy): Eukaryota > Metazoa > Chordata > Actinopteri > Anabantiformes > Anabantidae > Ctenopoma > Ctenopoma kingsleyae. The sequence continues at coordinate 15,067,495 of JAUBNQ010000008.1, read as the reverse complement.
TCTGTTTGTTAAAGGATTCATCATGTGAGCTGTTTTCAATAAATAATAAATGCAAACGCTGACTTTTGTCTGCAGACGAGACTTTGGGACATGAATTATTCATTGTTATTCCTAGATAGGGCAATATAGGGACAGGGTGGCAGTGTGTTGTATGTCTATGTATGTGTACGTGCAGTAGATCCCTGACGCACGTCGTTAATACAGTTTGTGAGACTCACAATCTAGACACTTATGTGGCACTTAATCCATTGCTTTGTGTGCAAATACACCTGTGGCCAAAACCGTAAGCTCATTTAACTAATTTAGATTTTATTGTTTCATTGATAGACTTATTATTGCCAATTATTAGTATTTTGATTGGTCACATGATAACGAGTAGGGTATGTGTTTTCACTCAATTGTCCTGTGTGTGGGAGGAGGGTACAGTGGCTCTCCCAGGACATATATTTTTACATATTTTTTTTCCATTTCATCTCCACTCTCTCCCTTCTCTCCTCTTTTTGTCCTGCTTTTCCCCACTCTCTAATCATTACAACAACAAAAGAAGCTGCATTCCCGTTAGACTAGTGCAAAGGTTCCACTAGCAATGCTAAAATGCATGTGTTTTTTCTGCTTCTTGACTGTTGTCACAGAGGAACTTAAGTGAAAAATCTGATTGAAAATCAGGGAAAAGTGAATAATTGCAAAGAAAAGAAGGTACCCATGCACCTGAAACAGTAATCATCAGTGATCTCTGCTGTCATTTCACTCTGCAGTAAATAATCAAAAGAAACAAAGGGGAAACAAATATGCAAATAAATCCTGAAAAGGCCAGTAACATTGGTCTATCACCACATGGGAAAAATAGTAGCAGATCATAATCATGGCAGGTTATGACTTTGATGAATCTGAATTCTTGTTGTTTCATCTACCTTGACAGTACTGAAGTCACACTTATGCAGAGAAAAAAAAAAAACCCCGGGGAGATTTGAGAGTTTGATTGAGCTGGGATAGCGAAACAGAGGGATTGAGGAAAGGGGGAATGGAAGGATTGAGGAAGGGGGAAGGAGAGGCAGGAAAGAGTCGACATTGGAGGGGAGAAGAAAGAGATTTGGGAGGGGAAGGGAGGAAAGGAGGGAGGGAAGCTTTTGAGGGTGTATTCAACAATACTGTGAAAGGTAGCCATCAAGGGCTTTGATGAAAAGTGCAGGTCTTCTAAAGCTTAGGAGTGACAGCATATGATTTGGTCAAAGCATGAAGCTTTTCAAAGGTAGACATTCTCACTCCCATTCATCTCTCTCAGGCTGAATATAACTTTTGGGCTGAGCTCTAGCAAAAGTCTGAATTGGTTTGACAGATTGACTGCATGTGGTATTGTCCCTGTGACTTACAGACAGTAGGATGGCTTGAAATGTAGACATCCTGAAATGAAGGGGGATTACATGTCATGTTTCAATCAACTGTCCTAGGTATGAAGTAGCCACATATTTTATGGAGGAAGTGATATAAAATTTATAATTTTGCTTCCTTAAATTAAACCCCATTGTCATTGCTATTGGTTCCTTAATGAAAGCCATATGCAATTATAAAAGCTAAGTATGATGTCATGTGAGTGTATTTTATTGACAAAATCCAAAAACATTCACCCTTGAAAATTTACTTTTTGATATTCTGAAATCAACCTTTTTCTGTTCGCCATGCTAGAAACTCACCTCTTACTGCATGGATGTTATACAGTATGTGTTTCCTACATTTGGCAGCATCGTAACATGCCATTGGCCATAGATAGAGAATGGTGCTCGAGGCTTATTAGCAGTTTGGCTTGGTAACAGCAATATGGGCAGGCTTTCTGGGCCAACGGTCGTTAAAATTGAGGGTGGAAGTTTACAGTCTGAGGTCAGTGGTAACAGGCAACAAGCCTGTCAGAAGAGACCGGTGTCATTTTCACACACATGCACAGATGCACATACACGCATAAATTACGTTGGAAATAGCATGCAATTTAATACCTGTACACATAGGCAGACAAACATGCTCATGATAATGCTCTTCACATGTGAATGCACAAAGCTGAACATGTCTGTAAGCTTGTTGTCTGATAATGGTGTTCAGTACTGTTTCTCTCAGTCACACGCACACACATGCACAGATAATAGTGTCTAATTTAGGCCCTCATATCTGTAGAGTTCTCCAGAGGACTAGGCCTCATCAGGAATATATTGGTGACCTACATACTAGGAACACACACAGAAACTCATACACATACACCAGCAAAGCTGCACATGCTTCAGCTGCAACACACACATCTGCAATACTCACAGGCATCCACAGTGCATGCCTGCAGACAAATACACTGACAAATGCCTGTACACCCCGGGTATAACTGTGCCCACATAGTCAGATACACACAGAGACAGAGACGTGCAGAGACATAAACATAACAATATAAAAATATGCTGTATGCATGTTTGTGTCCACCCACTACACAAAACAACCACAGACATAATGTACACAGAAGCAGATGCACTCCCACATCTTCTTTAAAAGGTCAAAATGTACCTCTAAACGAGGAAAAGCATCTTATTCAACTTATTCATCATTAATTTGATATTATATAATGGGTGGAAAATTAGACACAATGTTCAGTTGGTGAAACAGGGGTAAGAGGAGTATTATTGTTTGTTGCTTAACATAACTGAATGCTGTTTTTAGTGGATTCCCATGTTAAAGTGGTAGCACTCCTGTGCAGACAGTAGATCTGATCTGCCAATGGTGTGATACAGTAATTGCACCATGTTTCTGGAAGGACTGGAATCATTGTATCTGTCCTGCATTATGTATTCTGTTGGCACCAGACAGACCTACAGTCATCATTCATCATTCATGGGCATCGTCTGTTAACTTCACAGTCTACTAAATGGCTGACAGGACCTGACTGAGTGAGACAGTGAAAGGGAGAAAATCTCAGCTAAACATACAGCACGGCCTGACTCACTCACAGTTATCACCACTGCAAACACCTAGACAGAGTCAGAGACACTGACCAGCTGGGAGACAGAGGGTGAGGTGTGAGATGGCAAGGAAGGGAAAGAATATAAAGGAGATTATTACTTCTATCATCCACTTAGTGATATCTAAAAAGAGTCAAACTATATTCAAGCAACAGGTTCAAAAGCGGTTTAGAGGCCCTGCTGTAAGATACCCAGCAACGAGTGGAAACATATGCAGACATTTATGGCTGAGTGTCTGCTCAACATCATGTTTATAAATGGCAAAAAGAACCTGACTCATACACAGTAGTGGTGACTGCTTTTGAAGGAGAAGGAACTGAGGGTGAACCACAACTGATGCAGAAATAGGCATTTGAGCCAGCAAGGAAACGCATTAACTATTTTCACATTTATGGGCAGAAGGGGGACTCGGCTCAGTGGCAAAGAGGACCTGACTCATAGTCATGTCTCTACTTGATACCACAGATTTTGGAAGAGGGGATCAATTTACAACTGATGAGACACTCTCTAGTGCAATTACAATTATAGCGCTGCCTCTAATGTGTTTAGATTTGTGTATGTCATTAAAAAACATCTAAAGTTTAGATATCTAAATATAGTTGGATGTAATTTGATGTTTATGAACTGATATCAACTCCTTCATCTTACCCAAGTTCATATCACACATGCAGCTTAAAAGTGTTTCACTAAACTTCTCTCAGTTTATGTGAACTGGAGATGACACAGTGGAAAAGCTGATCCTCCTTCACTCCCAGTATGTGCCTAGAAGGCTGTCCCACTCACTGATTGTATAATTAGCTGCTGCCTCAGTAAATCAGAGACTAATTACAGGCAGATTGCATGCACAAATTGAATGAAATTTGAACTCTGCTTTCATATACATAAATCTGGCCCTTAGAGTCAAAAAACTCTGGTGTAGTTTATTTTATTAATGGCAAGGACTTGATTGAGGCAGGAGCACTGGAAGTTTGAAGGGGAAGCTGCAGTGCTCAAGATGTTTATTAAATGTCTGAATATTGGACAGGCTGACACAGAGGAGGTACTGCAATCTGTATACAGAAACTACAAGTTTGCCAGTTTTACTTATAAAACAAAAGCAGGATAAGGACAAAGCAATACGAATAAAATACAACTAAAGTTTTGAAAAAAGTTACTTCAGGCTTCACAACCTCGCCAGAAAACAACAAACTTCCTTTTCTGTTTCGAAAAGCACAGAAGTATGGCTGGGCAGTTTGTCTCCTGCTGCCTCTAGGCAAGATAATCAGAATTGAAGACAAATCATTTGTACAAATATATTTATATGTATCATACAAGCTGACATCTGTATAACCTTATTGTGTAGAGTTATGCATTTATTATTTTTATTATTATTATTTATTTATTTATTTATTTTAGTGCAGCCTTGACTGAGCAATGAGTGTTTTCTATTTACACTATATTATGCCTGTTTTTCTTTAACTTGTCTAATGTTACTTTCTGTGAATGCTTAAGCAACACAAATGTAAAAGCTGTCAATAAGGCAAGTTGAAATTGAAAAAAATGAGAGTGAGGGGTGAAGTCTGACAGTGATACGTTTTGATTAAATTATGTTGTTTTCATGAAATGAGATACAAAGCAGGACAAAGGCAAATTTAAAGGGACAGCGAACATGAGAGAGACTGACCGAGTAAGAAGAAGCTGAGTGGAACAGACAGTATTTTATAATTATACAGTACATTCAGTGTGTGCTACCAAAGAGCTGAGCCACTGTTATGTAAACCAGAATGAAACATTCATGAGCAAACCATCGTCTCGCTCTGAACCCACTGGGATAGTGCATGAATGACCCATATGGTGGGTTAGCTATCCAAAACTCATCTATAGCAAACAGGGACACACTGAAAGGTTTTAAGAAGCAGATACCAAACCCAGAGAGAAAGATATGTGAAAGAAACAACATTTATTGGCATAAATGGTAAAAAAGAATCTTACATTGACAGGAGAGCTTGGGTTATATTCAAACCTTAACGAGAAATGTGGAAAATGGGGGTACTGGTGGGGAGGAGTGAGAAGAAAGACAGGGATTAGGCAATAAACAGAGATGAAATCAAGAGACAGCTCTGACACGCTCAGGCAGCATATGCTTTCTGTGAGCCTGAGAGCAGCTGAGCTAACCACGCACACACAAAGACAAACACACACATGCACGCACATATGCACAAACGTTGTGATGTGGTTAACTGTGACTTTGTCCCGGACTGGGTGTATATATGAGATGTTTGGAAAGGGGCTGCACTGTAGGAAGTTGTGCCAGAACTCCAACACCACACCCCACCATCATAAGGAGAAGGGGACTTAGTGGGCTTTAGGCTTCTGTTGTGGTTTCTTTAATTCTCCTGCACTCTTTTTTATGTCTCAGGCTCTCACTCTATCTCTGTCCTCGCTGTCTGTCTGTTCCTCAGTCCAACGCTCTGTTTCCCTTGGGCTATTTCTCTGCATTTTATTGTCTGTGAGCCATCCATCTCTCACTTTCTTAGAGGCAATACACACTCAGGAATAACATTTGTAATGACATAACAGCATCATACGTGCATGTAACCATTCTATGGCAGTGTAAATGTCTATAGCTCAGCAATCTATGGTAACAGGAATATGAGAAGAGCACTGAGAGCCAATAGGACACCAAGGAAGTGTGAGCTTTAAAAAAAGATAGATGTGCCACAAATGGTTAAAGAACATGATCTTTCAGGCATGTTTAGACCTAAGTGGTGTAACATGAACACCGGAGGAGTTTAGATTGACTGTAATAAGTACAGGAACCTCCTGCCAGGTCAACCGCACTGGTCTCTGATCATGAGGTGACTGACTTTGTTGAGGTTTATGGCTTCTGTTGTGGTCACTTTATACTTCAGCACATTTTTTTTTTTCTTTTTTCTGGATTATCATGACATTCACTTTGCATTTTTCCAGCACTCAACCTCTGCCTCGCTCACACCCACAATCATTTTTTTCTTTATCCTACAGTGTGACTTGAATATCCTTTAATAACATGAATATGATAGAGCTTTGATATCACACCGGAGCTTTGATTTTCTCAGACTTACAGTTGCTCTTATAGTTTCTTCCCTCCTCCCTTCAATTCTCAGTGTTCTTACATAAACCTTACTTTATCTATGCGGGAAGAAATTTTAACCTTCCTTATGAGTAACAAGGCATGCTGACTGGATCAAGACTTTAGAAATCTGACTAATCCCACTCTCCTATGTATATACAGTCCAGTACATCCACATGTTCTACCCAGACACAGCCATGCGCACCACCACACACATATACAGATAGAGGCTAGGACTTACACGCACATGAAACCTGACTGTCAGATTTTGTGTCTATATAAAAACACACACACACAGACTTCTACCAGCCACCCCCACACTCCTTTTTCCACATGTTTCCCAAACCTCAAACACCCACACACTGCTTCTTGATTCAATTAAACCACAGTCAAGTCTGGATTGTGACATATACCTCATGGAGGGAAGTGGGAGATGTGTGTGTGTGTGTGTGTGTGTGTCTGCGTTTTTGTGTGTATCAGAAAACTTCATGACCTCCTTTGCCATCGCACTTCCTGCTTATTGTGGTAATGGATGAGTGACCCTTGACCCCTTAATACATTCTGTATGCCTGCCTTCAACTGCTGTTCCCTGTCTTTCTTTCTCCCCATCTTCTGTTGTTTTTGTTCTTTCTGTCCTTTCCTGTCTGTCTGTCTGTTTCTCTGTCTCACTCTCAATCTTGCTTCTCTAATGAGACAGGGACGGTTCTCCCTGTGGGGAAAGAGGTCAGTGCCCCTGACATACACACACGGTCACATGAAGACAGAGAGAGAGAGAGGGATAACCATACACACACATGCAGATATGAACACATCCATGCAAATGAAAAGAGAAACCCCCACCACCACAGAACATACAAAAGACACAAAGAAGAACACACATACTAACCCAGAAATCCCTTCTCTATTATGCAAAACATCAGTAAGCTGATGGAGAAGCTGATTATGCAGCTACCCTCCGCTAGTCCACAACTCTCTGGTGAATGTCTGCCTTTAAAACCATGATCCCAAATGTCTTTTAGTATTTCAATAGAGAATGATATATTCTTAAACAGTACG
>JAUBNQ010000008.1:15022925-15033918 GCA_032353495.1 Ctenopoma kingsleyae | reverse complement strand
AAGAAGAAGAAGAAGAAGAAGAAGAAAGAAGGAAGTGAACAGAGTAGAGAAGTGACAACTCACAGGATGAAGGCAGAGAGAGAGAGAAGTTACTCACCGTGGATAGAGATACAAGACAGAGAGAAAGAACATAACCCAGTGGTCAGCATTGGAACAGGTCAGTCAACTGTGAATGACCTTACTGAGACCTCTCAAATCAACCTGGCCAGTTTTTCCTTGCCTCCTGTCATTATCTCTCTCAAGGTCCAGCTCTTTCACTCTCCCTTCTCCTCTTCCCTTTCCATCTCTCCATCATTTTTCATTTAGGTTACACAATAGATCAGATTTGACTCTTTGTCTGCTACACCAGTAATGATTACCATCTCAATCTCTTAAATGTTCTCAAATAGGAAATACTCAATTTCATTTATACCCTTCAATTTCACTCTTAATTGCTATAACCTTCCCTTGTGCACACAACAAAAGGGCTGCTATGTTCATACATGCCTGACAAGGATTTATAATAGGCTTTATCACAAATACTGGAATTGCCCGTTTACTGCTTTTCATACCAAGTGATAATAATTACGCTGAACGACATCTTTGATGAGATCATTCAAAGTCAATTTTAAAAGAAGGTAAAAAACTGGCAGACTGTAGTTTGGTTTTGGATGACCTTTGGTGGCCACTGCATCCTCTAGTTCTAGGGTGGCTAACCCTAGTCCCAAAGAGCCACTGTCCTACTTGTTGGAAAATAAGCAGTACAGTGGCTCTTCATGCCACCATAGAGGATTTATGTGTTCTCTCAGTAGAGAGAAGTTACTGTGTCAAGAAATCTGAAAAGATGTTGATGTAGTAGAAGATGCTAACAATACACTGAAAAGCTGCACTCAAACTGGAGTCTTGGTTCCAGGTATTTTGGACTATTGCTCTCGATCACAAATGCAGACTTTAATACAATGTATACTCTATTAAGAATTCTCAGCAAGAGGTGTGTAACTGTGACCAAATGAATCATTATCATCGTAACACATCTCACCACGTCTGGCTAAAACAAAGCCTCTTTATGCACACCCTTTATCTCTGCTATAGCTACCCTTATCTCACAAATAGGCTCCATACAGACGCACAATCATCATATACATCAATTGCGCAAAGGTGGACAAACACACACAAAGTACACATATCACATACGTTAATGGCATTGGACTTGATCTTTTTACTGCTGTCCATTTATGGTGAAAGATACAACACATTAAAAAAGGGGAGAGCGACTCTTTTTCCCTGATGAAATGAAAGGTTCATGTTGCAGTGATTTGTCAAAGCAAGTACAGGTTCAACTGTGGGTCAGACTACCGGGGGATTTTTTTTTTCACTGTTCCTTCTCAAATTACATGGTAGAACAGAGGAGTATAAAGAGAGAAAGGGGATGATACTAGACAGCTGAGGCACAGAAAAAATGATATATTCAGAAAAAGAGACTAATAAAGAAAGAGAATGAGGATTCATTCATAGTTCATTATTGATGAAACTGTGAATTTTTGCCGCAAAAACTCTGCCACATATTATAATTAGGCAACAATACTAAATGGGGCATGGCATTGTCAAATATAAACAAATTCTGGTCATTCTAATGCAGAGTTCAAGGAGAAAGAGGTTCAGAGGGATGGAGAGGCAGAAGAAAGGTTCAGAGGAAGAAAGAGATACCAGTTGGATGGAAGGTCAGTAGGGCAGTATCAACATCAAGGCGGTATCTTGATGTACAGTTCTACTTCTGTTTCTCCGCCACATCTTTTTCACTCTCCACAGCTTTCTCACTAGCCTCTCTCATCTGTTACTTTTTTACTGCCTCGTACACTTCATTGGATCGTGTTCTGTGTCCCACTCTTCCTGTTTCAAACACACACACAAGCCACCGTGTCAGTTCAATCACCAACTGAAAATGACCGTTAGCACTGAGAAAGAAGAGAAAGGCTTTGTGAGGGTGTGCGAAGGGGGCTAGAGAGAGGTAATGAGACAGAGAAAGAGAGGGAATATAGGGTGGAGGTGGGGCGTGTGTGACAGACAGAGCGTAGAGCGAATGAAAATAGAAGACAGACAGAGAGGGGAACTCCTTCATCCAATGAAACTTGGGGTTAAAAAGTCGAAGGCATCATAAGCGTCAAAGGCAGACTACAGAGGCCATTCTTTCAGTAGTCTATTCCATCTACCCCTTTCAAATACAAGGCTAAAGTACTGGGCTGAAATACGACTCATTTCTATACAGTCAAGTAACGCATCGTATATGCATTTAGCAACAAAGCAACATTTCTAAAGAAAATCTTAACTTGAAAGATCATTTTAATATTAACCCATACAATTATAGGGCTTTAAATGCATTGTTACTGTAATGCATTCCCTTTAATCATTTTAGTAAGTCTGAACCTCTACCTCCAAAACTGTGTATAGCACTATGGAAATAATCACTGTTATAAAACCACTGTGTTGACTGACTAATGCAGATTTAAAACGTATAACCACAGATATAACCACATCATCCGTGATTTTAAAATTAACATGCCAGTCCAAAAGTTACCACTTGCATGTTGCTTAGCAACCACCACTTGTTTAGCCGCTGTTCAAGGACTTTGCTGAGAGAAGAAATAGCATTTAAATCTTTATTAAAAGGAAAATTTCTTGCACTGTTTGGCCTTTTGTTATTGCGTCAATTTATTATCTGAATTTTATCGAAGCAATGAACATGCAAGGTTGTGCTTTACATTTTTGAGAAACTAAGAGCTATTGTTACTGCACCCAGAGCTTTGTTAAGTCCAATAACCAGAAAATATGTTATTCAGTTTACTAAATTGAAAAAACATGATTTGTTTTGATCAATTTCAACATGGCAGGTCATAACAACCAATTTTAAAGATCAGTGCAGGGAAAATACAGGCTAAAATGTCTCACCACGTACTGTAACATCTGATCACCATCCATAATAATAATCTACAGAAACAAAAGATAAGTGTGCCAGAGAACCAAGAAAATAAATACATTTCTTTCTGCACCGTTACTCAGAGAAAATGAGCCAGGGTAGGAAAGTGGCACATTTAGAAGTTATAAACAACTCACATAGAGATCACAGAGTTTACCACAGACAAAACCAGCGAAGATATCACAGAGCACAATTAGGAAAAAGACGAGAGAAAAACAAAGTGAGGAAAAATAACAAGATCCAGCGGAAGTGGATGGAAGCAGAATAACAAAATGAACTGGAATGAGAGGATAATTGACACTGGAAGAAGGAGATGCAAATTACACATGCAGAGGTGAGAACCAAAGTGAATGAGACAAACAGAAATGAAACAGAAGGAGGAAACAGAAATGAATTGTAAGGAAGTGAGAATCAAGACTACTTGTTTGTGTGTGTTTCTTCACAATGACAAAATTACAGTTGTTTATGCCTGGAAGTGTTCTTGCAACTGCCAAGGGACAGGAAAATCTGAAAAAGTGAAGTCAAGTTGTGATTATTACAATGTTTTCAACAGTTTATTAATCATTCAATCATTTAGTAAAAGAAAAAAAGAAAAACACACAATACTCTGGTGCCTCTGCCTATTTTTTGCTTTTGCTATTAAGTCCTAGGATAACCAAACTGTTAAGGCAAGTATATTCTTGAAGCCAATTACAGTATATCAGCTACACCTAGCTGTAACACTAATGTACCTCCGGACCTGTGGCATTTTCCCTCATAAATTCCAGATCATCCTCTGACTCAGGATCTACGGTTGTCTCAGACTCAGACCACACATGTGGAGGAGACACAGAGGGCTTAACATCAATAGAGAACTTTATCATATAGATCAACATGAAATAAGGGGTATGTGATTATTATTATGATTAAAGCTCAGTGTGTAATGTGTTCTGCCAAATTTAGTTTTTTCCCAAACACTTACAGCATTCAAATAGATTATTAGGTGAAAAATTGCTCCTGCGCCAAAAACAAATATCAGTTTCTTTCTCACGTTGCTATCATTAGTGGCAATGTGACATTTTTAGTGCCACTGGGCAGACTTTGACTTGCTTGTAGGGAGATTGGTTGTACTTTGGAGTTAAGTTAAAGAACTGTGGAGTAGGATGACTGCAGGGAATATGAAATGCAATTCTGTGGAGAGAAACACTAAATGTAGGCAGTCTGCAAAGTACCTGTAGTGTTTCGTGTGGGAAATTCATTGTTAGGCGAGGAAACCTGGAGAAACATTTGGACCCATAGGTATAAATCAGTGTCCATGTGAGGTCATATGTTTGTGTTTGCCTATAACTTAATCCCTCTGGGGTTCTAAGTGAGCCCAAGCTCTGAGCATTTTATGATAATGTGAATATTCCCAAATTGATTTTAGGAATTAATAAAAGTGTTATAAATTGTTATACAGTACTATTTTACAATAGGATGTAAAAACACAGCACTGAAAGCAGCTTACCTATTTACAGCCTTTTATATAATATAATAGGCAAAAAATCCTGAAAGTGCCTTTTTTTTCTGTGTTTAACCCTTCACTAAACAATCTCTTTTAGACCTAGAGGTAAATTAGACACATTGTGTGAAAATTCATAGCCAAGTAGCAAAACTAATGAAAATAAATGTAACTTGTGAGGTTACATCAACAGGTACCACCAATTCAAACTGGGTAGATTCTGTCCTTTATCAACAGTCTTGACAACAAACCCACATAACATTGTATGTATTTTATCCATGTTAAGGTCTATAGTAACACAACAGATTCATGAACCCACTGAACCCATCTGCAAACCCAAACACGTAGAACATTTCTGTTAATTAAAAAAACACTTCCATTGCCACCTACAGCACGTGCCTCCCTTGGAGAAGAAGTAAAATCAGAGAAGAGAGGTGAGAGAGAATCTTCCTTGTGAGATTTGCAGACTGTTATTTTCACTGAGATTTGTTCTGTTGTGTTTCTTCAATAGGCTGTAGTGCTGTGGCAGGGGGATAGTCACGCTAGAGCTGCTTTGTATGAATAACATTTCATGTGCAATAATCTGTGGCTTTCTTGTCACAAAATTACACACACACACACAAATACACACAAGCAGTGGACTCAACCATGGCCACAATCACACATTCTGTCTTTGTGTATACTGTATCTCCTCTCTCTCTCTCTCTCTCTCTCTCTCTCTCTCTCTCTCTCTCTCTCGCTCACTCACACACGCACATATAGATAGAGAAAAGCAGAGAAGCAAAAACAGAGACAAGCTCCTGCACTGGCTGGCAGGATGTCTGCTATTTTGTTTCCACCCCTGCATAAAAGGTGCCATACCCTTGTGGGAGGTCTGTTTTGTGGACCTTCCTTTGTGCGTCCACAAGAGGTAGTGATCTTGCCACATCTGTTCCACCTTACCTTTCGTAAAGGTGGTTGCAGTTGTTTGGGCGATGAATTTGTTTCAAGTTTTGATTACATTTTATTTCAGAGAACCACCACTAGGGTTGTTGTCTCCCATGTAAATTGATGATTGAATTAAAAAGAAAGAACATTTTTGATGTGATTCAGACTTAAGATAATGTTGTTGTGCACAAAGAATCATCACGATATGCAATTGTTTGGATAAGACCCTGAATTGGACCCAGAGAGGCTTCTATACAGACAAAAAAAGTATTAATGTATATAGGTATTAATGTTGGAGCTTATCGGTGCAATGTTTCACTAAAAATCAACAACCTGCCTGAGGAAAAACATTTTGTTTAAAAAATGTTTTGATAGATAATCGTCTGGATTTTAGATGGGGAGGATGTCAAGTAACTGTATCTCCAGGATTTTGCGGCTGGACCTTCGTACCTGAATTCTTAAAATGTATTTGGTTAATTTCTGAATGATTATGTGTACTTTGTGTGTGTGGTGGTCCAGACAATATACATTGGTTCCTGAGGCTTGGGAGTAGTGATGTCATATCACTTGACCAACCAGCGAGTACTGCATGTATTTGCACCAAGCTCACTTATAGTGGAGCCAGTGACTTTAAAGTATTTGCCAGTATTGCATTTCACAAACTGATGCATATATTTAAAGAAACAACAGTGTACATATTGTATGTGAATATGTAAAATGTCAACATTTTCTACGTTCATTGTAATTTCATGTGCAATATTAAGTTTTGTGTAGATGCTCACTAAACTGATGGTTAGATAAAATGTTGATGTTATTGTTTAATGTTATTGTGAGACTTTGTGTTGTGAGTTTGTGTTGTTTTATTAATTTATTTCACTACATTGCGTTCTATTCTCATGTTTAGCTGAAGTGAAGCAGAAAAATGAGAAAAAAGCATTTGTGCTTTTCTTGACTGTTGTTTACTTGCTGTCATCACTTCTGTTTCACTAACCTGAGCAGTTGTATGGGTAACCAATGTTTACATCACGCAACAATGGGACTGATACCAATTAAACTTGCTGATTCAGCTGAAAAGTCACCACTGGGGATCTGATTATTGTGCAGGACACAGCGCAAAATCTAGAGCAAGAGACACTCACCAATGGCCCAAATATCACCTTGAGCTGTAAGCACCCATAGGTGCTAAATGAGTGTGTATGTGGCACTTATGACTCAGATGACCTGAGTCTGGATTTCAATTGGCTGCTTCAGATTTTCCACAGAGCACAGCTGTCAGGACACTTATGCTTTTATTAGCAATTAGCATTATTTTAATATTTCTTTTCATGATTGGACAGTTGCTCTGCTCTGTCTCTCTTTTTTCACACCCACCATTAACTATGTGAGCTTGACCATTACTGCAGCTCAGCAGCTCATTAATGTTACTGTACGAGAAGGAGAGCTGAACTGGAACCACCGAAAAATTTATCGATTCCTCTGTTTGCTTTTTCAAAAGCTTTGGTGGTACAAGACTAGCATCTTGCTCAAAGATACAAATGATCTGAAAATAGCCACAGCTAGTTATACAATATTGAGACAGTAGTAGTAGTCATGAGTAATAGTCTCATTTGTTTTGTTTTATTTGGTTTTTAACTAGGACACATCAGGGAATACCTCCCCTTCAAAGACAACTTTGTCAGTGCCACCTCTAAGAGGACAGGTTTGAACAGTACAAAATCTTCAAAGTTCAATGACAGCGGACCCAGGAAAGACTGAATGTCACGGCTGTGATGTCTGTGGAAAAGAGACTGGTGACTGAAATACATGTACGTTAAAATCTATGTCTTATGATAATAAAAAAAACTCTTTGGTGGAGCATACCTCATATGACACCCCAGCTGAGGTATCAGATGGGGTTGAGTACCAATCCATACTGCATCCTCAGTCCATCTAGTACTCCTACTCTTACTCACATAGTGTGGGAATGGTCCAGAATACATCACTTTTGGCGACTTATTACACAGACATTATCACCTTTAACAGACACTTCATGGATCCGTCACTCCAATGTGTAAATGTTCCTGGGAATTGTGAGTTTGCTGTTGGTCTCTTGATACATCAACAAACTCATTAAAAATTAAATAAATAAAAAAAAGATTTGTATTGTAAGTATTAAGACATCAAAATAAATCAACGTAAAACATCTGGTGGCCACTTGACAAATAAATAAATAAATGTGGGTTCACCATAGGACCTGGTTGACCAAAACAAACCTTCTGCAGTCCTTGGTTTCTTTTTTCCCTTTTATGTGTATATGAATTCATTACTGTCTGAAAATTAAACTGAAATGATATTCTCTGACACTATAAATACTGAGTGCTATAACTTTTGTCATTTGGTATGCATGTTCTATCTCCTTGTCCTTCTCTGTCTTATGGTTACTGTCACTATGTCTGCACTGTGAAATGTGTGTCAAAATCTGTATCATAGTAAGAGCTTGTGACAATTTTGATATAAATAAATCTTAGCTGAGCAACTTTGTATTTCTGATAGATTAAAAGTGACAGTCGCTCCACATGTCCATTCATGTCTTGCATGGCCTTCAAGTTTAAGAACTACATCTAAAATAAGACAGGCACATTATGATGAAACAGTAACAAGGGAAGAATAGAGAATAAGAGAATAAGAGAGAGAGGAGATATTCACAGTGAGCTTTCAAGTGGAGTGGCAACTTGGAGCAGACAAAAAAAAAACTTAAGGCAGACAGTGATGATGATGTGTGTAGTGAGGATGTGTAGGTAGTGTTGCAAACATAGGACCCTATTTTTCTAAACCAGGACCAGTCAAAATGCAAGTCTAAACTCTATGGGCAAAAGCGTTGTGGGCATGTCCAACAATCTTTTTGCAATGTCTGTGACCACTGGTATTAGCATTTCAAGTTGAAGCCAGGCACAATGTGGAAGACAGGTGGAATACATACTACTGGAAGGAATACATTATGAGCAGGTGGAGTCGGGGCAGGAGCCAGTAATGGCCAATCATATCAGTTCCTTTCATCCCTTTAAAAGCAGCTACTGAAAGAAAGAGACTTGGAGAAAGAGAGGGAAAGGAAAGAGAAAGAAGAGGAGTAAGATTTGTTTCAGCCTCTGCACTATCAGCAATTTGTGTTATTTTTATGATTTATTATCTCATGTTATTAAGCATCCTGACATTATCCTGTGCCCTGAATTTTATCTTCCACTGTCTAGCAGTAACTCTAAGCCTAGATTTAATTATGGGTCAGGTAACATGCTGAGTCAGTCCAATTGAGAGTCAGTTGATTTAGAGATAATGGGTCAGTCCACGTTGAGCTTTGTGGGTCCATGAAGGTACAGGTCTGCAAACCAGATTCATATGGGATTCTGCTCTGAACTTGTGTTTAAAAATATTTTCACTAACCACAATTGCAAATATTTTTATTAAAAAAGATCTGTTGGAGCTAATGACTTATCAGGATGACAGCTATGTTATGTAATAACTTAAGTCCAGACTGATCCTGTCACGGTGTGCTGAGATAATGAAAGTGAAGGTGTGCAAAATTATGCACAACCTTTTCCCACCTAAGAAACTGGAGATGAGAGAAGACAGCACCAATCCTTCCCAATTTAGATGCTCAAGCCCTCTTATCTAGCCATATGGCTGAGTTTATTAGACATCCTAAACCATGACAATCCAGAGTGGAGCCCAGGATACAGAGTCTCAGTCTTATACCTTAAAGACAATGTCTTCTCCCCAAACACCTAAATTATATAAATCAAAAAATCAACACAAGAGGAATGATTTATGAGAACTAAATAAAAAATGAACACTAGTCTTCATACAAATTAAAAACTATCAAATGTTGACTATTAAATATCAGATTTCTGCTAGTAAATGACATCAAATAAATGTATTTTGTCTAGCTGAAACCTGGCTGCAGCAAGCTCAAGTCATATTAATTATGTTATTCCTAAAAGCACAGTTTGGGTTGGAGGAGTAGCAGCAAGCTTTCACTAATGCATAATAATTAACCCTAAACATAGTTATAACTAATGAATTACATACCCAAACTGCAAAACTCAAAAACCATCCTCCTGTCCCTTTGTTTTTAACTGTATTTTCAGACTTTCTTAGTATAGGGTTAGGGTTAGAGTTAGAATGACCTCTCCTGAAATTGACTACAATCTCTTTAGTCTTTCCCACATTCAGGAAGAGATTGTTGTCTTTACACCACTGGACCAGATGGCTCACCTCATGTAGTTAGCCTCATCATTGTAGGTGATGAGGCCGACCACGGTTGTATCGTACTTGATAAAGTGGTAGGAGCTGTAGGTTGGTACACAGCAGGGTAAAAAGTAGCGAGCTGAGCACACACCCCTGTGGGGCCCCTGTGCTCAGTGTGATGGTCTTAGAGGTGTTATTGCCAACCCGCATATTTTGTGGACTTTCTGTAAGAAAGTCCAACACCCAGTTGCAGAGAGAGGTTTTGAGTCCCAAGTGGCTTTTGTATTAGCTGCTGGGGAATTATTTTGTTGAATACTGAACTGAAATCTAAGAACAGCATTTGCATGTAGGAGTTCTTCAAGTCCAGGTGAGTGAGGGCTGGATGGAGGAAGGCAGTTGAGCAGTGTGATGTCACCTTCACAGGTCTGCGGTGAGGGTTTATAGTTTGTGAGTGTTTGGATGCCATGCCAGAGAGACTGTGCATCTCTGGTGGAGCTAAAGTGTCCAGATAATTTGCAGCTGTACTGTCGTTTTGCTTCCCTGATGCCGCAGGACAGGTTGACTCTGGCTATTGCTAGTCCTGCAGTGTCACTGGCCCTGAAGGCTGCTTCACGAGCCCTCAGAAGCCTGTGTACCTCTCCTGTCATCCATGGCTTCTGGTTAGCATGAACTTAAGTTAGTTATGGAGTTCCTCAGGGTACTGTGCTTGAACCAGTATTTTATACATGTTTCCCTTACACAATGTCATTAGGAGACACATTTTGAAACTATGAAACTAGATGAAACTAATTAATAAGCCAGTGTACTCCTAGTGCTGGTCCTAAGCCCGGGTAAATGGGGAGTATATCTTTGCCAAATCAAGTATGTGGATCATAACAAATGTGACTTCCATACCGAATCGGTCGGGTCCGGGTTAACAATGACCGGCTCCAGTACTGTTGGCCAACAAGGTGCCGGTGGAGACTGTGCTACTGTTGGCCGAAGACAGAGGAAGAGGAGAGCAGGAAAGCGTATTAGAAAGCAGCAGGAGAGAAGGAAAGGCAGGAGTGTGGAGGTGAGAGTAGGGACTCTTAAGGACTATGACTGGTAAAGGGAGAGAGCAGGCAGACATGATGGAGAGAAGAAAGGTAGATATATTGTGTGTGCAGGAGACCAGGTGGAAGGGAAGCAAGGCCAGGAGCACTGGAAGTGGATTCAAGCTGTTCTACCATGGTGTTGATAGGAAGAGAAATGGAGTAGGGGTAATCTTGAAGGAAGAGTTTGTGAATAGTGTGGTGGAGGTGAAGAGAGTGTCAGACAGGGTCATGAGTTTAAAGCTGGAAATCGAAGGGGCTGTGTTGAATGTTGTCAGTGCGTATGCCCCACAGGTTGGATGTCAGGTAGAAGAGAAAGAGGAGTTCTGGAGTAAGTTA
>JAUBNQ010000008.1:15006665-15016733 GCA_032353495.1 Ctenopoma kingsleyae | reverse complement strand
GACCTATGGGTGGAACTTACAAAAATACAAAAATAAGTGGTAAATAGTACATCCTGGTCTTTGTCATCAGATGTTAATGACTGATGCAATTCTTCAGCCCTCCACTCACATCTTCAAAAGCAGTATATGGATATTTGAGCTTAGTTCATTTTGTTCCATATGATTATCCCAAGATGTCAAGAGTTAAGTTTCCATGCTTAGATCTATTGTTTACAGTGTCATGATAAGAGCCTATTTGTGGTCATGCTGTAGCTGGGTGTGGTCAAGCATGTGCTTTATTGTCACTGTAACCGAACCCAACCATAATGTCATGGGGTATTGAAGTACAACTGGAGGCCAGGAAAAGCAAGTTTCATGGCACGTTATTCTTTAAAGAGAAGCTAAACCATCAAGGGTGGATGGCTTGCCATGCATACAATTTGTCTAACTTTGCAGTCTTTTGCAATCTAGTCCGAATAATAGGAACGCCAAATCAGAAAACATGTGACAAATGGCTGGTTTTTACATGTAAAGTCTAATGGAGAAATGACAGTTACAGTTACCTATGGAGCATGGAGAGTGACATAATACATTAAATATAAGCATTTAAATAACTATTTAAATGTGTCATTAAATTAAGAAATACTGAAATTAATTCACACAATTTATTAAATATATAATTTATTAAATATGTAAGTAACCAAATATATTAATTCCATTTTTAAAAAGTATATATATTTATTTCACTACTTACTTTTACTTTATACACTTACTTTTCACTACTGTGATTATGTAAACCATATACAATATACATAACAAATGAGCTAAGGCTGGTCTCTTTCTTTCATGCATGTCCAGAAAAATGTCCGTTACTCAGTACACACATCCCAAATGACCTGAAATACATCTCTTCATCCTCCCTACATCACAGAGTTGTTAGGAATGGTGCATAGCTCTGAAAACAATTTTAAATATATGGAGTCACAAAAATGAATGCAAGTCACAAATGACATGGGACATCTCTCTCCTCTCTTTCCCTCTTTCTTGTTCCCTATCTTGCTCTCTCTCTCACTCTCTCTCTCTCTAACTGGGTCAGTGTGATGATGGTGTCACTGTCTGGACTCAGCAGCAGCATATTTGCATCAGTCATCCCAACTAGACCGTGAAGAGAAGGATTTCCCTGCTCAGCTGTGCCAGTGAGTCAGTGAAATATACCCTCATAAAACCCTGCTGGACTGAAAAGAGGCCTGAGGATAAACTGGATTCATTTAATAGGCTGAACTTCAGATCTTTGCTTTTGGCAATGCAGATACACTGTAAGTAGAAAGTAACATTAATACTTCACATAATGAAGGTTACAAGACTTCAATTTATGGATGCGTTTTCTGAAAGACAGATGTAGTGAGCCTGTGTTGTGGGGACACATCACACAGGTTATTAATATATATATACATATATATAATTATATATAATTTTTCTTTTCAGAAAGAGGTACGTGCCATTTTTATTTTGCCACTGATTCATAAGAGGTTTCATAGCATGAAATGAAGAGTGGCAGGAAAAATATTAACTGTGAACTGCATCAACAATTATGTGATGGAATGCTCTTAATTCTGCTGAGACACCAAGACAACCCTCTTGTGCGCTTTAAGGTTGGATAAGAACACAGTGGCGCAGCCAAAGCTATGCAACTAAATACAACCTCTAATTAGGCCTGCTTATACAAATTTAGAAGGCTGTGGTAAAAAATTTCCATGATATAAGCAGCTTCGGGACATCCCTAAACTTGAAATTTTGGCTGCGGTGGCAACATTGGGGCTTAATTAATTGAACAGTCAGGCTTGTCGGGTCATATCAAAATAGCTTGGGATGATATTACAGGCTGAAGGTAGTTAATGAACGTCACAGTGAGAGCTTTGCATGACTCACATGTTTTTGAAGGGTGCTCATTCTTCTGGTTTACTACATTTTTTATTTATTTCATTAGCCAATTTTGTTATTTCTGCTTTTCTGAAAAGTATACAGTATGGCAAAGAGTGACAGGAAAAAACATGAAATAAGAGATGGGCACAGACACTAAGGCAAAGATAAAAGTCATTCTGACTAATCACCTCACCAACACTCCCTTCCCACCCACACCTCTCTCTGAAGTCTTTGATTATAACTTCCCCAAGTTTGAATGTGTTTTCAATCTTTTTTTTTCTTTTTCTCTGGACTTGGGTCAGCTGAGAGTCAGTCGGCTGGGCCTTGATCCTAAGCTCACTCTCATGTAAACTTTAAACTAGAAAAGACCCCTATTGCTACTTTCAACTCTTCGTCCCTCTGCTCTCTTCATCCTCCTCCTCACTGCTGCAGAGTGCTTTGTTGATAAAACCCACTTTAGGGTTCACCTGTCTGTCAGAAGATTTCACTCACTTCCTTGCACTATTTGAGTAATGTGGATAAATGCGTGGAGTGTATGAATTTGGTTTGGGTTTGTGTATCTGTATATCTAGATACCTCTATATCTGACAGTGAGTATAAATGGCACCTAGATATGAGATCTCAGTAGAGCCAGTCTAATGTGAACATTAAGTTGTTGTTATCAGCATGGTGCAACACACACACATGGTGAACTGAATGCATACACATGCAGACGGTGGTCTGATAAAACACAAATGGCAAACTTACTCTGGAATTATCAGAGCAGGCTGCCACTAGCATCCTCAGACTCAACGTTGTGTTGAAGACAAACTGAGAAATACACAGTAGGAACTGCAGTGGTCTCACTAATGCACAGGCGCACACAAACACTCGCACAAACACATTTGTGTGGTACCACTAGCTGTGCGAAAAGGACAGTTCTTCTGCCAAGGCAACATGCTGTTGGCAAATGCTGTAAGAGGCTGTCGTAGAGTCTTCTGCTCACTTAGCACTTCACACACAGTCTGTCGTACTCTGTGTTACTCACTCAGCAAAAGCATGAAGTGCGCTTGTTTTGTGTGATGGTCCAAAACACACAGTCCTGGATAACCTGGAAACAAAGTAATGGAAACAGAAATTTTGATTCTAAGCTTTGAGGACTAGTTGTTTTGTTTTGAATGAGCAGAGACTGAAGCCAGAAGGATAAAGGATCACTTCAAGGATGTTTAATAACTGATAACTTTTTAGTTACATTCATTTTTAGCTAGATTCTTTTTTAAGTGGATGAAATGTTGCACAGTGAAAACCACAAGGGGGCTATAAGCATGGTGTACTATAAATGTGTTTCATCTCCCCTCTTACCTTCTTTGTTCTAAACTATTAGCACATTTTATAGATAGAAAGAAAATACATCCACATGGAAAATATACACATACACACCAAACACACAGGGACTCTCACATATGCTCAGACACACTTCACTTCCTTTCTTCCCTGCTTCCATGTTGAATGTGCTGACACAAATACACCCCTCACCCACTGTCACCCTCACATATGCGCGCACACATCAAACATCACTTCTCCTGGCACACACACAAAGAGACACAAACATTCCCTCCCTCTCTTTCTCTCAGAGACAGAGAAACACACACACATTGCACACAACAGCCATCTACCATATGAGAGAAACACCTGATGTTGGCCAACTAGAGTCGACTACTGAGAGGTGTTAGCTTGGTGCCTGCAGTGCAACTGACATCATGCACTGTGTGCGTGCATGAATGTCAGAGAGTTTGACAAAAGGAGTGAGTGTATTTTTGTGTTGTACTCACTAAGGCTAATCTTTAACTTAGTCCCACAGTCCAGCTTCTCTCTCTATCTCTCTCTCTTTCACACACACATATATACAAGTACTCACACACACACACACACACACCATCAAAACCCCTACACATTTCTGAGTAGGAGCGCCAACTGTCAAGGGCAAAACACAAACACACATGCACAGTTTCACTGCAGGCTCTGTGATAGCACCTCGCACTGCTCAGCACTGCTCTGCCAAAGCCTCTCTCAGGAATCTCTCTTAGGCTTAAGGTGGGTGATGACAGCCTGGGTCTGTGTGTGTAGTCACTATTAACGTGGTGTTAAAAGTTTTTACACCATTCAAATGTTTTATCATGCATAATCATGACCGCGCATATGAGTGAACACAGCATGATGTGGCTGGCTTAGGGATACTGTAATGCAGAGAGCCATGTCACTGTGTTACAGCTGTATAAATTACAGTTATGAAGCTCAGATAAAGAGTGTATTCACAACCCTTTCTGTTAATGTGCACCAAAATTAGTTCACCAAAAGTATCAGGCTTTGTCTTTCTCTAGGATGTACAAGATGAGGTGCTGTTAAACTGATATTATTCAACAGTACCACAGATGACAGTATATCTTTTAAATGAGCA
This sequence comes from Ctenopoma kingsleyae, assembly GCA_032353495.1. Taxonomy (NCBI): domain Eukaryota; kingdom Metazoa; phylum Chordata; class Actinopteri; order Anabantiformes; family Anabantidae; genus Ctenopoma; species Ctenopoma kingsleyae. Next base: position 15,012,394 of record JAUBNQ010000008.1, on the reverse strand, counting down.
TACAATTATATCCACACCTCTCTAAAACAACTAAAAAAACGTTACACTGAAACCTTCATGAAGGGAGGGTTTATTGCAGGATTGTTGTATTAGACTGCAAGAGTTTTATCATGATTACCACAACATCAAGCTACTGCAATGTTTGCTCCATACAAATCCTGATTGGTTTTGACTGAAATCTATATGTAACTAATGTTGCACTAAGTCTGACTGAACAGTCACATAAGGTAACAAATGTTCAAACATATGTATTTATTTCTCTATTATATTAGTACCTGAATGTAATAGAAAAATAAAAGACAACTTTAGCTCCATATGTTTCCCTCAATTTAAAGTTGAGTAAAGGGTAAATACATATGGAAACACATATATGAAAAGCTGCTAGCTTCCCAGATGGGATTAATGAAGTGAGAGTTTAAGTTAACATCTCTGGCCTCCACCAAGGCTGTATAGGTTAGAGCTATAGAGCCCTGAGGCAGTGTGCATGTTTTTCTGTATTAATGGGTCAATGAGAGAAAGACGAGTGTGTGTATGTATTACAGAGTCTGTTTTCATGTGCTTTTATGCATATGCATACTTTCATATTATGTGCACAGGTGTGTATCTGCAAGTGTGTCTGTGTGTGCATTCGAAGCAACATACCCTGAGGCTGTGACAGACGGACTCAAAACCATGTTACCCACACACCCCACTGCCTCGCTTAATAGTGCATGAGATAAGAACATTTGGATTTCAAAATGCCCCCACCCCTCCTCCATGGGAAATTGAGTTTTATGGCTCCCCAGTTTGAGACAATGGCTCCAGTGGTTTGGAGTGGTGAAACAAAATTCTAATGTCCTGAGTGGGTTGACCAAGCTAATGTACACAGAGACACACTCAAAGAACTTCAACCATAAAGTATTTGGGTCAAATTGCACCATTTGTACATACAAACAATGACGGGAGCATGTACTGTATGTGTGCAAACATACAACAAATGCAGAAAAACACATGTAAATAAACAGACATACACTGCCACAGATGCATAAGCAGACACATTGCACACATGGCTATGAACACATGGGCACCAATGAACAGAAACAAGAAAAACAAAAAACATACTATATTACATTCATCTATTGAGATTTACTGCGTACAAAATATTAACAGGTTCACTGATCGGTTTTGGTCTGTATGAGAGGCTGAGTCAATACTAGAAAAAATGTTTTCTATATATTAATCAGAAATAACAGTACTGTGCAGATCTCTTAGTGTCTTGTGGCACACTGTACTTTGTACAGTACTGTATACCCTACTCCCAACAATACTGAAACAGCACACACTCATGGTTAATAATCCTCTGGTATTATTGGTGCAGTTAAACAAGTGTGGCAACCTGAAGAATGTAATCCAAAACTCAAAACGTCATCATCCATCCAATGGAAGTCAGATGTAATCTGAAGAGTGAAACCTTCTGCAGCAGCAAACTCTCACAGATATCATATGAAAACATGTGACTCTGCAAGACAGTGACTCAGTCAGGAAGCAATGCACACCTGCAACAAAAAACGACTGATCAACAAACCATTGTGGACGTGGAAAACTATAGTGGCGTGCAAAAGGAACATCACTGATATGAAGAAACATTAGCACATTAATGCTCAGATGCTGTAATGTAGACAGAGAGAGGTGAGGAGTGGGAGGAAGATGCAGACAGAGAGACACAGCCAGAAACATAGAGGGAGAGAAATAGAAACAGACAGTCAGCCTGAGAGGGAGCCGGAGATCAAGAGAAAAAGTGAGGAAGAGAGAAAAAAGACAGACAGGCATCCCAACTGTGACAGGCAGACTGCATTGGCACTGAGAAAATTTAAAGTGCAAATACTGAAAGACAGCATTGCATACCAGCATGAAACAGACTGAGAGAAACTGAGAGAGGCAGGAGGAAAGAAAGTCAAAGTGTAACTAGAGGGGAAAGAAAATGAGAAAAAGTGACAGAGGAGGTAACGCGAGTAGGGTGTATGAGTGAGAGCTTGAGATGATGAGGAAGACACGCTGATAGAAAGTGCAGAACTCAGCAGGGATTCTCACATGCTTGTGTAAGGGCACACTCCAACAGAAAAAAAATACTCCACATGACAAGGACAACTTGTCATTTCCACCACACTGTCTTGGAGAGTGCATCCTGAGACTGTGAAACAGGCTGTAAACCAGTCCGTCAGCCAACCGGATTACCAGCCATCCACACTGTAAAAGATGACTGAAACAAACAATCAGCTTTGTTGGAGTAATACAGTTATTATTCCAACAAAGTTTACAAGGACATTACAAAGGGACTGCTGTAACTTCAACTGAGACTGTCCTAGAATGAACTTTGTTTAAAAAAATTATGCTGCCATTTAGTTTGTTATTTTCATTAAATGAGATGTTTTGTGTTTTCACAAGGTCTGACATTTTTATTTTTAGATCCTTTGGAGGCTCCTGGGACAGATGAATCAGCACAAAGTGACAGCATGTTATCAGCCTTAAAGACTAAACATACTGAGCTCCACTGAGGCTAGATTAATACAGACTGTTTTCTAAAAGTCTGGAGTTACCTTTTCAATTGATGCAAATTAGTAGCTGAAGTTTTGAAGAGTTATGTTAACATTTGTGGCTGGCAGTGCTGCTGTCATTGTCAAATTTGCATTTCTGTCTAGCATCACTTCTGTCAGCGTGGAGTCGAGTGAACTGGCAGTGAACTGAAGAGGAGGCTGGCTCACTGCTCTCACTGTCTATTGTGGCATCCCAGCACCGTATTGTGTGTCTGTGTGACAGAGAAAATCAGACATAAAAATTAAGTCAGAGAAAGAGATAAAGAGGCAGAGAGGAAGGGAAGGCCAGGGGGAAATAAAGATGGAATAAATTAGGAGTGGTGTGGGGGGCAAACAGGAGGAAAATGGAAGGAGGGAGTATTGGAGCGACAGAGTAAACACATTTGCAAGCGTTTTTTGTGTCTGCATGCTTGTCTGAGTGGCCACAGTTCACTGTGTCAGCAGTTCTCATTACCACACACAGCTGAGGACATCAGAGGGCTTACTAAGTGGCTGGTCCAACAGCTTCTGTCTATCTGCATACAACAACAGCAGCACAGAGGCTGACACACACACACACACACACACACAGCAGGAGAATGAGAGTCACAAATGAAGACAGAATCACTGATGCACATTAAACACCTGAACACTCGCACGTGCATACTGCAAAGGATGAAAATGATTATAAACCTCACCCAAATGATAAGTAGTCTGACTAGTGCGAAGGGATTATCTTTGTACATGCAAGAATATTCAAAAGAAACTCAATTTAATTTCAGCCAGAATGAGACCAGACAGGATCATCGGCTGTTTGAGGTGGTGATGAGAAAGCAGGTCAATGGGAGTAAAAGTAAATGAGTTACATTAATGGAATATTAAGTTGCGTTTGAACATACTTACTTCCCTCTAGGCCAATTAGGATGTTTACAGGGTGCCACTATAATATATATAAAGAGAGCAAATTAGTTCTGTTAACACCTTATTAGCCAGAATGTATCTGATTTCTACAACAGCACTTACACTAGTGGGATAGAGATGATGATACATGAGTTTCTATTTACAAACTAAACAGTTTTATTAGTTCTAATTAACACAGCAGTACATGCTTATGTATTAGAGCTGTTTCAGTTTTTAATGGTACCATGGCCACAGATTATAGGGTCACTTGTAAGGCTAGTCTTTGACGACTATGTGAAAGCTAACACTGCTTGTCTGTCAAAGTGTGCAGGCTAACAGGTCAGTGCATAATTGAAAGCATGACTCATGCTTACTCAGCTCATTTCCCAGCCAAAGATCGAGCCTTGACCTTGTCTGAAAAGAAATTTGTGTCCACTCTGATTCAGTACTTGTTGGTTGGTCTTAACAAGAACAGTGGCTTAATGTTGATATGTTGTGATCATTGCTACAGGGTGTACACCAAGCACTGTGTGTGGCTCAGCATGTGTGTATGTATGTGCGATAATTTAAATTATAAAAACTGTCAGCAAGTCACACACACACATACAGTACACACAGTTTGAGTCAGAATATAAATGTCTTCGGCAAGAACATTTAAAAGTACCATGGGTTTGACCTTGTGAACTGGCACTGGCACTGGCACAGAGCATAGTACAGAATAGCTACCAGCTGATGCATAGTTATTAGATGCATAATAAGAGCAGTGCATGACTTGGCCTTATTCAGCCATATTTCCACCATTACACAGTGGCCTCTTCTGAAAAGAAATATGTCATTCTTTATTCTCCACTGAATCTTTTATATGGTCTATGAAAGACTTGGCTTAAAGTTGCAATCTAGAAATTTTTTGCTTCATACAAATGAGACAAACTTACATTATTAGGATATAACTGCAAGAAATAGCATACTAGTTAGTTTGCCATATGCTAGATTACATTAATATCTAACTTAAAAGGTGTACCCATTATTTTAAATAGCTTTCAAATTAAATGTCAACTCCTACTTAACTGTTGTGTGTGGTACATCTTTTATAAGAAATTGGCTTGTATCTAATGGTATCCAGCATGAAACTACTACATTATTGAGAGCGGGGCATTACTTGGGTTATTCATCCCATTTCCAGGCACTCAGATTATGCCTCGCGCTGAACTGGAAAATCACGTCAATGCAGATACTCTTATATGAAGCTTTAATAGTCTGAGGCATAATCTGTCTCCAGGAAATACAATTTATCACATTAAGCATAAATGGCACACCAAAATTCTCAAACATGAATGATCCCTGATGCAGATTCCACAAGTTCTGCATGATAATTTTGAGTCATCATGCAGCATGTTGATATAAATATCTTATGTAAACAGCTGAATCCAAGCAGGTTTTTCTGATATATGGTTAGCCTCTTGATGAGTTCCTTTTACTTATTTTAAACTTTCATAATTTATCATGTCACACACATACCTATACATAACCAAGTATAAACCTTTTACTAGACTTGAAGAACACTAGAGACTTTAAGCAGGATGAACAAATCTAATCTAATCCTAATTCAGTAGACATGGTTTTTTGGCCAAGGTGTTGTCAAGCTGCTATCAGAAACTGTCTATATGTGATGTAGTCAGCGGTGCAAACGTCTTCATCCCAATTGTAATCTTGCTATAAAAAATATCACATTCCCAAACACAGAGCTATTTCTATGCATACACAAAAGATGAAAGGGCTGTGATATGTCCATAAAGGCAGAGACTGGGACTGTTGGAAAAGACTTATATCTCAGCTAGCATTACAGGACATAATCTGATTTATCATACCACACCCAGCTAAGAGCAAAGATATCTCCATCAAAACAGATATGATTTAACACCAGTGAACCATAATACACAGGGCTGACAAGGTGTTACGTAGCAAATAAAAGATATGACACAAGATAGCATTTTGGATTAGCCTGCCTGACTATCACTACTCCAACCATGGCAAGCCTATCGTATGCAGCATCACATAATCACACACAAAGATATTATTTCAGGTATTAAAGTCAAAATGTTTCATGTTTTATACTGATAAGTCACCTAACTCTAATCTGAACAACATTGCAGCTCATCATAATACCTTCATGAAATTAGCTCTGAACCATCAAATAGCCATGGATTAGCATTATACTATAGTAGGACACCAGAATATTTAATTTTCTACTGTAGTACAAGCTCTTAGAGGGAAAAT
>JAUBNQ010000008.1:14981623-14994462 GCA_032353495.1 Ctenopoma kingsleyae | reverse complement strand
TATTTGCAAAGAATTGTTAATGAGTTATTAGTAACTAGACAACACTGCATTCTCCATAACCATTTTGCTCTCTTTACAAGCAAAATCACAGGTACAGTAGGTGAGTCTTGGTTCGAGTTCACTGTTGCCACCGAACTGAGAGTGGATTTCATAAAATGTAGTCATGTATCAGTCATGTTTGGCAATTATTCCATGTTAACCACATTTGGGAACTAATAAGTACAGTTATGCTTATGAGTTATGAATTGTCTGAATTGTCAGCTGAATTATGTGCTGTCATAAAAAAGGAAGAGCTACTAAAATTGGTGTACTAAGCTGAGTCAAAAGCTTTTATGGGCCTCTATTATACTACTTCATTATTTTTACTCATAATGGCAAAAGAGCTAAGACAAACTCATCAATATAGAAGTTAATAATCATAATTAGGATATTTGTACTGTTATTTCTTCCTTGTTATGAAAAACAATATTTCCTACAGATTAAAAGAAGAATCAACAAAAGAGTTGTAGAGTTTCAGTTCCAGCTGATATTTATTTCCTTCCTTGAAAAAGTTCTGTACACAAGTTTATATCAACAATCTGACAGGCAGTGAATGGACACAACGTAGCTGGCATGAGTTTCCCCTCCTTTTTCTGAGGCTCAGAAAAAGGTGGTTCCTTGTTTATGGCATGGAGACAGTAACTTATAATTCTACACAGCATATTGCACAGGATGGATGAAAAATAAAGTTAATATATTTAAAAATGCTTTCATATATATATAAAAAGAGTCCTGAACTGACCACCTTAAACGTAAGTAAGGATGTGTAAAAGATAGTAGTTCTAGACAGTGCCTGTCCTCAATAGCAACAACATACATAAACACACAATCTTTTTGCTTTATAATACAGTCAGATATACAAAGGTTGAGTTCACGTTTTTCCTCATTTTTTCATTTTTTTCTGAAAAACACGACAGCTAATAACCTGAATCTGAAATACAAATGCTATTCACCATGCCATAAAGATACTAAAACAATTATTAGCTAATAGTTAGCCGACAAGTAGAAAAGATTATATATTCAAATACAATGAGAAACGCAGTACATGTAGGTGTTGCGGAACTCAAGTCAGAAATTTGAATATGCTTGATGTTATCATTCTTGTTGTTTGCTTGCTATATTGATAGTCTGTTAAATCCAGTAGTTGATTGGCAAATGTTGACATCAGATCATGAAAACATCAAGAAAGAAGTCAAATTTAAAGCTACAATCTCCTCATTTGTCATAGGCAAGATGTCTGACAGGAAATGCAAAAAACAAGTGGCTGCTTAAGATAGTAACGCTGTTAAACCCACATGGTCCACAGGAATAGCCTCTCGAAATAATGCGTTCCTGTGTCTTTAAGGAGCCTGCAGACTGGCACTGTAAACGTAGACGGTAGGCTGACACAAAGACTGGTGCTGCTTTCAAGTGCTGTCGGAGAAATTGCAATTATGACTTTATAAATGGGTGGTTATGCAGACATATAGCATACCTGTAATAACAATGTGGGATTTTTACAAATTGGACATCCAAGAGGTTTTGTCAGTATTTGGTGGTAAAAGTCAAACAAAGACTGCCAAATTAGTGAATTAACACCACTTACATGCCTGATTTACCCTAAATTATCTCATCTTCTTGGTCACTGAAGTAAATAGTAGGTTGGCGCCATTAATTTATAAAATTAAACAATAAGCACCACAGATTCATATTGTCTTTTCTTGCTGAGTAGCCTTACAAAAGCGTTTGAAAAGGCAAGTCCAAAGTGTGAGCATTCCATGAGCATTTGAAGGCAGCATGAAAACCAGCCTATCGGGGTATTAAAAATTAGGAAATCCAATACAGCTGTATTAGTAGGCTACACACACCGATTGTTGACTCCCCCATTTTCTATATAGATTTGTACAAAAATACACTGAGAAAATAATCAAACTGTTTCTTCTCTTTTAAGTGTTCAAAAGTGTGTACATTTAAATATAAAAACAAATCAAAAGTTTGTGTGTTTTAAAAACTCTAGCCCTTCGCCTGAGAAGGAAATGTGACAGACACAAACATACAAACAACTGTGTACGAAAAAAAGAACAGGACTAGATCATGTATACAAGAAATAAAAAAATGATCAAGTCAAAAATGCTTGGCCCAGTATATAAATACAACATCCCATATAAAATGGCATCTGAATACATGTACAAAACAAAGCTCGGAGGATGAAAAATCGGTGAGGATTTCTCTATAGCTATCATCTGAAATTAACACCAAAGAAATTTGGTCCTGAATCGTAGAGAACACGTGTATAAAGTTCAGCACAGATTTGAAGTTGCGTTTGAATCCTGAAGTTTGAAAAATTACAACAGCTGGTGATTATTTCAATGTCCTTTTTTTTAGAAAAAAAAAAAGAGAAGAACCGAAGCGAGCGCCACCTATCCATTTAAATAATCCTAATACTAGTTTTTAAACTGCTCGACAGTCTCACAGAAAATCTCAGCACAAGATAGGAACAAAGTAGGCTATCATGCTTAACATGTTTTTTGCTTTTGAGAAAATATTTGACTTTTAAAAAACATCAACCCACCTCGGTTTCATTAAAAATCCCTCTCGGTGACACACCACAATTAAAATGTCGCACGACAGTCCTATTTCTGTACCTTTCAGTGGTGAAGTTCACTTGGCGATTGGTAAAAAGTTGTGAAATGTCCCTTTTTTTTTTTTTTAATCAGCAACAACATTGATTAAGTGAACGGCGGACCGCAGAACGTGCAAATCAATCACAGTTAAGTTGTTCATTTGAAAACAGTCCAGGACTGAGCGTCTCACCAGGCTGCCAGGAAACACAGCCTGTTTCTTCTTTTTTCTCCTCCACTCTCATGTTTGTACCAAGTCCCACAGTCCACGCATCCGCAGAAAAGTACAAAAAGCAAGTTATTCGCTTTAAAGTTGAGCTTTTCAAGGACCTGCACCTCTTCCTATAAGGACGAGAAGGGACGGGGGCTAGTTTCACTGGGTTTTGCTGGTATGGCGTAAACTATTACAGCCACTCTACCAGGAACCCTTGTTTCGGTTTGTGGTCATATTTTGCTTGTAGGACAATACCTGTCGTTTTTCTTTCTCCTCCTTGCTTTCTGATCACTCAGTACGTGAACACCAGGTTGGATATGGTGGACTCCAGCCAGTCTCCGGAGATCATCTCGCTCACTTCTGGAGTGCAGTAGTCGGGGAACTCGAAGTGGGAGCCTCCCGAGCCAGACTCAAAGTTCAAATCCAAGTCCCTGTCCAGAACCGAAGAGCCAAAGCTCCCCAGCGACATGTTATCAAAGCTGGGGCTCGGGTTAATGTCGAGCAAGTCGTCCTCAAACTCTTCGTCCTCCGAGGACGATGAGGAGGACGAGTGGGACGAGGCGGAGGAGTGAGAGCCGGAGGGAGTAGGCGAGGAGACGCGCCGACTGCTGTATGTGTGCCCGCCGCGGCGCTCCGAAGACCCGCCCAGACTGCTGCTGCTGCTGCTGCTGCTGCTGCTGCTGCCCGGGGAGTCGGCTCCCTCCTCTCTGCCGCTGCCCGCGTCCTCGTACAGGCTGAGTGGATCGCTGGAGTCCGCAGAGCTGCTAAGCGTCGGACTGGCCGGCACCACGACGGAGGACGTGGGACTCACGCTCAAGTTTGTCCCGTTGCTCCCGAAGACGTACACCCGCTTGGGCTTCTTGCCGTCCAGTATCTGCTTTGCTGCCGAGGAGACAGACTTAGACTTGTAGAGAGAGTTGTGTTGGTGCTCTGACGGGTGTTCAGAGGCAAACGGTGATGCTTTGGTGCTACTGCTGCTGCTCCCGAAAAGTGATTTGTGGGGTTTGCTGCTGCTGGGTGATTTGGGTCCATTCTTCCTCGAAGATGATGATGTCTTAGTGCTGGTGTTGTTCGAGCTACTGTTGAGTTTCTCTCCCTTCTCTCCGTTGCTGCCAGGCTTAGAGGCGCTTGATTTTACCTTCTTCCTTGGCCGGTACTTGTAGTCGGGATAGTCCGCCATGTGCTTGAGTCTGAGCCGCTCCGCCTCTCTGATGAAGGGGATCTTGTCACTGTCTCTGAGCAGCTTCCACCGCTTCCCCAGCCTCTTGGAGATTTCAGCGTTGTGCATGTCCGGAGACTGTTCCATGATCTTTCTCCTCTCTATCTGTGACCACACCATAAACGCGTTCATGGGTCTCTTGATGTGGCCGCTTGGAGTTTTACACCATGCCGGGTTGTCTCCCAGCTTGTGCCCGGAGGTCGAAGAAGCTGTGGAGCCTGGGGAGAGAGGCGAGGCGGCCGGGTCAAGATCCATGCACGCCCCGGAGTCGGCGCTCGAATCCCCGGCGAAAAAGGACAGCGCCTCTGCGGTGCTCTCTGTGTGGCTCATTTTCTGCACCATGCTGCCCAGCTACTCACAGAGGGAGAGCGGTGTACGTGCTCTTTCTCTCCCTCTCTGCTTGGTCCTGCGATTCACTTTAAAGCAAACTCAGCTATTTTCCCCCACTCTTCACAGTTTGAGCTGAGTTTTGTTTGTTTTTTTAAAGCGCGAGAAATAATTCACTCCTGAGATGATAACAGTTCAGTCCAGAGTAGCCTTTAAAAGGCTAGATGTGTAAAAAAAAAAAAAAAAAAAAAAGTTTAATTTCCAGGTGCTGTATGTGTTAAAACAGCACGGCCAGTATAGCCCCCTCTCCACTGGGTACCCTGTTATCAGTCTCCCTCAGTGTCTTCCTTCTGTTAGAAAATCAATTCAGCCGTGTGGTGACTGAACATAGTCTATGCAGCTGCAGAGAGCAAACTGAGTGCCACACTGCGCGCTCAGGCACTTACAAAGCGCTCAAGTACAGTGTGTAAAGTAAGTGCTTTTCTCTGCATCAGCTCTTTCCCCTCTCCTAGAAACAAAAGCCATGCATGCTGCGGAGGAAAAAAAAAAAAAAAGAAACCTACAGCGAGTTACACTGTCCACCTTCCATCTGCAGACTTACAGCCGAGTTTCAAGCAGCCCTCCAGTCCCGGCCCCCCTTGCTTGCATTTATCCATTCCCGAGATACAACGGCGATAAAAATCCACCAATGGGATGCTGTCGCTACCCTGCTTCTGCGCCAAACTCACGCCCCTTCGGCGCTGATTGGCCAAAAATGGAATCTAATAATAATCAGCGCGTGCAATGAGGAGCCTCGTGTCTGACCTCATTCCAGAATACAACAAGAAACTTCTTTTTTTTTTTTAAAGAGACACTGGCATATGTTATGGACCCCCCTTTTCTTCCCTCTTACCACCAGCCCATGTGTATACCATTAACATATAGCTATATTGGAAGCTAAGTAGACTCCAAGTCAAGCTGTATACGCTCCGCGAATTCAACCCCTCCTCATCTTTCTATATGAGGCGGGGTTGTGCAGTCTTTTGTCAACCTCTCACCAGCACACCAGACAGAGGAAAGAGAGGGAGGGTGGCAGAGAAGCAGACGGCTGTGTGTGCAAACTGCCTGTACGAGAACACACATCCGCAATGCTCTAAACTGATATCAAGTGCTGCTTTCTGTGTAGACTGACACAAATAAGACTGGGTGACCGAAAATTGCGCCATTGCGCATCAAGACTTACTTTTACGCACGGAAGACATTAGCACAAAATAACACATAGGCTGCGTAAAAAATGATCATAGACACAATTAACAGCACAATCATTATCTCTGCTATCGGTGGAAATGTGTTTTATTTTTGTAAGTCGTACCATCCCAATTAACCTTAACTTTCTCCGAGTTATAATTGTGGATAATGAAACACATTTATATATTCTAATAAACTCCAATTTCCCCAGTTAAATAATGGATGGTTTGTGTTGCTTTTAAATTAGTAAGGGGTCACCAAAAATGAGAGGAGGAATGAGGTGGGATATCATCAGACACACAGAAGGTAAGGGCTAAGGTGAGGTGTTGGAGCGTCGCTAGATGGCGTCGCAGAGCAAGAGAGAACTCAGCTCTGCTGTGCCGCAGAGAATTTAGGAAGGGTAGAGATCAGAGACCAAGCATCCAGAACAGTTACCAGGGGTGAGTTACATAATGTCTCTGTGTGATTGGGAGGCATCCAAGCGATGCTGTTGTGCAGCGCATGTGTGTGTTAGAATGCCATGACCGTGGTAAGGTATAATGGGCAGTGAAATAAATGACAATTAAAGCCCTTTGGAGTTGGAGAAAATCAGCTTGGTTTGAAAGTCACTACTGTAATGAGTTCAGCTTCTGAGTGAGCACACCTCTGCACATGAAAATGCCAGGGAAAGATGAAATGAATTGGAAATTAAAATGAAACTCGGTCTCTGTTAGTATACTGCATATATGTGTGTTCTTTACCTAAATAAAAGGAGAGTCAGAGGTGACTTGGATCACCACTGGGAAATTAGCATGAAGGTACACTCACCAGCGTTGCTGGATACATTTCACTGGTTACAATTATATTCAATATGGCCTCATATCTGCAGTGCATCCAAGTAAAGCAATGGGTAATTGGGCTCCAATTTGTGTGTTCATGGAGCAGAACTGCAACGGAAATAAGAATGTCAACTCATAAACTCACACCACTCCTAAATGCCATTTTAATAAGGAACCACAGGAAAATGTTGAAGCATATAACTCTATGTCTTGATGGAGGAACCTATACAGGAACTTACTGTTTTATTATTCACTTTTCATACTTTCTTCTATCCTCCAAAAAGGTGTTGGGGACTCTGTGCACCTGGAGTGACAGCTGGTGAGCTTTTCAAGTTAACACCTTATTCAGTAGTTTGAACAAGTGTCCTCTATTCTATTCTATTCTATTACCCAAAGATAAATAAGACCCTTCACCTAGTTTTTGCGTCATAGATAACTTGAATACAAGTCTTTTTCTTGGCTGCCCACACATCTCTGTTTCTCGTTCTCTCTGTCTCTCCCTCCCTCTCTTAGTGTATACATTAGTATGCCACACACACACACAGCCACACACACACACAAAGTAGCACATTCAAACTTTCCTCTCGCTTTCTCTGTCTCTCTCTTTTACTGCCATTGTTCCAGTGAGGTGCAGCTGCCACGCGAGTTGGAGTGGGTCGCGTGCCAACCCTAATCTCAACAGGTGTTCTTTTGGGTGTCTCTCACCCCCCAACCCCACCCCCTGCACTTTCTTTGTCAGTCTGTACTCTCTCTTACTCTCTCACTACTTATTCCCTTCCCTGTGTACTTCACTTTACTACTTTTCTTGCTCCTCTCTCGCAAATTAAAATGTACTTGACCAGACTGACCATAAAGTTCAAAGCATGTTCGGCCAAAGCATTTTGTACAAAGTTTACCACATATACATATCAATACAGAAGAGAGAAGTTGCAAATGTTTTCATATACAGTACATATTGCACCTTACACACTACACATATGCTATATTACACTGTGCAGCTAAATTACTACTACATGCTGTAATGAAGGAGTTACAGCAAAAAATAAAAAAACAAAAGAATATAAATGATAAGATCAAACATAAATTAACAAATAAATGTAATACTAATAGTGACAACTACAGTATAAAAGATAAGGAAATTAAATCAAAATCAAAAAGAGGAGACACATTTTAAAGAGTTCAGTACTCTCATGTGTTGTTGAGGTTTTCCCTCAGGCTTTGACATGCTCTGACAAACTTTGCTGCTTCCATGGCAATGCCACTGTTTTCCCAGATAACTTCTGTTTTGGTCTGTTTTGTTAAACTCTTGATATGTGAATCTTATTTAGGTAAAGAACAGGCTACAGTGTGGCAGAGGACTTGCTACCTCTCACCCATCTCTGTGTCTCTGTTCTCAGTTCTCCCCCCTCTGTTTAGTTTAGCTCATTTTGTTTTATTGGCAAGGATGTTAGATGATCAGTGTTGCCAAAGGACCCCCATCGCGTTTTCTTTTCTCTCCATGTCTCCCTCTCAAGATAAATCTGATCTGAGGTCATTTGTTATTCAGAACACTGACACCATATGGCCAGCCTCCCACTCAGAGTACATCCAATGAGTTTCATGAAAATTTAAACTCTTCCCATATAAAATATTGATGGAGCTGTATTTTGATTGGCTGTCACAAACACAACTTAGACTCTAGACTACACTGCATATAACCTCTTTGCATCCCAAAGATGTTATTATCTTGAACATTCCTGATTAATCTATGTAAACGAGCAAGGTGTACAGTAACTCAGCAGTTTCACTCAGAACACATACAATACATGCAGAAATCTACGGGGTTATTTTGAAACAGCTTGATCAAGGATCAACATAACCAGTGGATTTGTTGTGTATAATCACTCTTTGACAACGCATGTCGCTCAAATTAGAGACTGCAGATGAACCTGCTTCATTTGGTGCTGCAAAAATATTTTAGCATGGGCAAGAAAAGGACTACATGAGAGAGTGTTGGAGTTAAAATGCTGGTGAAAATCAAAAGTCTTTACTATGCCTGACACCAAAATTGCAATGGACCATCAGATTACTCCTCCTCTTTTTCCACTGTGGCAAGCAGCAAATCACCACAACTCCAAAACTGAAGAAATTTGACAAAAGAGCCCACAGCATGTATCACTAAATAAAGCTCTTTGATTTATTACGTTTTTACTTTGATTAAAGTCAGTGTTCACAACACAGTCTTTTACAACCCTATAAGAGGCAGATGGCTGGTTACTGTATATATGAAATGTATTTATTCAGTTGTATTTCTAAAACTTTGTTTGAACAGGTGTTTTCAGGCAAAGATACAGACAAAGATGCAGACATACAAGAACAAGAATACACACAAACTCAGTATTCAAAGTCTTATCTTATCCACGAAAGAGCAGCTGCACTGTATAACCCTAACTTAGCTGTTAATGATTGGCAGTGATTTAAGACAGTGTGTGTGCGTGTGTATGTATATATACTTTACCCCGACAAGCTCCCCTCTTTCTCAACTGACAAGAGGTCATTATTAGAGGTCTAGCTTTGATTTGAGTTTAGCAAGGTAAATTTGAACATCTGTCGCTTTTCAAGGTTGTTTCTGTAGGGGAAGCAAATACAGGCAAGGAAGTGATTAAGTGGAATACACACATACATACTGTACATTTAGCAGCAACATGTGTGAAAAACAGTAAGATCAATGCTTTTATATTTTTATATTTGCAAACTGTTGTGAGATTATATGGTGTCATTAGGACTGATTATTGAGTATTACTTTGATAGAATAAAATATATATACAGCAGAATACTTCTTTCTACAAGCCTTTAACAGAGTTTTGGTATTGATGTGAAAGTGTTTTGTTCATTAGTTTTCATTTCTTCATTTCACTGCCCAAAATATTACTTGTTGTTTAGCAACACTGTCCACATATAATAAATATTTCCATCTCTATGTAAAGAAATGTAATCGGGATGTGATTTCAGGTCAAATTTTAATACAATGTGCAACATGAATAAACATAATAGATATTAAAATGGTCTGCTCCAAACTACACGGTACTTTAAATTATCCAATCTGAACTTAATTTTCCCAGACAAACATTAAACAAAACAGGTGGTTATACAGGTGTGTAATAGATTACAGGTTTGCATTAAACTGTATCGGTGTAATTGATTTTGTGTCCAACTCCTATTACACGTTATCACATTTTTTCATTTACATTAACATGTAATTTAATGCATGTATAACTGAAAGTTCTGTTTAACATTTTTATTATAAAAAAAATGACAACGGAACATAGTGAACAGGCTGTAGCAGAGTGTAGAAAGTTCAGGCTGCTGACAAAAGAATAATATTCTCCCTGTCATTCTGAGTGTTAACAACACTGCACAATTCATGCTGCACATGCATATTAAAGTACTTATAACATCTGACATCTGACCTTCATGTGAAAAGTGAAAGAGTGTAAGACACCAAGACACCATGTTGTCTGTCAGTGGAGTAGATGACTGGTCAACTTCAATCTGCCATTAAGGTTGTAGTGTGGCTTATATAAGAAATGTATGAGATGTGTGCCTCTGTGTGAATAATTTATGTATTTGTGTGCATAAACTGGAGAAGACCAGTTGTCACTGAACTCTGACAGAAACCAAGTATCAGAGAGACATGGTGTCACCCTTTCACCTCCAATCTTTACCCCTGAGAGACAGTGTGTGTGTGTGTGTGTGGGTGGGTGGGTGTGTGTGTCATACCATGAAAGAAAGAAAGAAAGGTAACAACAAAGACAGCCTGACATTTATTTAACTGATCAGAATGTCCAGGTGATAAAACCTTACCATCATTTTACCTTGTTGTGCCATTGTCAATGACGCAATGTAGATCAGGATCATAAAGAGTCTATGAGACGTTAGAGGCATTAAGCTATGTCAGAGATGTGCTCAAAAACATAATGAGCCTAACCATATCAGTGTTTTGGATACACTATACAACACATTATTCATTTATTGTTTTGATTTAATTTCAATTTAAATCTATTTATCCTTTGATTTATTTTGTAGTGTAATCTTCATTTATTAATTCACCTAATTTAACTTTATTTAATACAAATCTTAATTTAATAATAATCTAATATAATCCAATCTAGTTCTTATTGACACTACCATGAACTGATGAATACTTTTGTTTCACATACCCTCACACATAATTGTCACCTGTCAAAAACAGGCATGATGAGTAAATTAATTCAGAATCACTACCTGAACATGTGTATCTTGTAAATACTGTATTATGCAGTGTTTATTAAAAATAACAGTGTCTCCAGCAGTCTTGCAGATCTCAGGTGATTTCAATAGAATGTAAAATTAGTTTCCTTCTTAATTAGCCTGGCATCTTAGCAAATCTTAGCTGTTTTGTGAAATTAGAGTACATTATATTAAATATGTCAGTCAGATGGGGGCACTTCCATTTCGTTTTTCACTTTTAAGAGTTTGCCTTTGCGTTTCTGTAACAATAGTGGGTATGATTTCTATTCTCTGTCTTCTGCCAAATTAGAAACATATTGGTTGTAATCTATCCTCCATCCAGCAAAGTGACAAAGTGCTTTCTCACCAATTACTGACTGCCATCTCCCTCTTCACACCTGGCAGGCAGAGGATGTGGCTAACAACTTGTATGTGTGTATGTGAGAGAGACAGACACAGAAACAGGCACAGGGGCAAAACGGGCAGTGAGAGACACACAGATTAAGTCAGAGAGAGATTTTAGTGAGGATGTCACTTGTTTAGGTCTTCATCAAGTGAATGACATATCATTATATCTGTGATATCACACGCTACAGTTTACCTCCTATTGCAGTGTTGTTCTCTTGTTATCTTTTTCATTCTCCAAAGCTATTTCACTCTACAGTTGAATTTGCCTTAACATTATTTTCATTTTGGTGTTTGGTTTAAATGCTTCGATAATACTACACAGTGATTCAGCTTCTGTGCAGTTTGTGAAATTTTAAAATTTAAAAACACTTCTTTGGTGAAGATTCAATACGTTTTGTTGGATTAAACAAATAAAGTTGGGTGAAATGTGTGGTTAACACGAACAGTATTGAGAGTCATGGCTGCTCACAGCACAATATTCAGAAACCTAACCATAATCAACCATGAATAGAAGGTGAATTGACAATATATTACACACTGATTACCAAGTGATGTCTAGTAAATAAAAAGACATATGAGAACAAAGGCCCAATTCTGTACATCTGCAAATCTACAGAATTTCCTCTTCCAGTATTTTATGGTCACAAACCTTTGCTCAATAAAAATAAACAGGAGTTGTAGTAGTAGTATGTCTTAAGTTCTTGAAAAATAAAATCCTGGAAAATCATATCCTCTGTGAGTAATCTGAAAGCTGAAGGCCAAGTGTTACTCATGGCCAAACTGAGCCTTAGTCATTCGGCAACACAAGCAAAATAACTACTGGCTGTTTGGACCAATGAAACACCGTTTGTCTGTCTACTCATCTTTTGCTCTGAGAAAACGTTACACATACATGTTGCATTGCACATAAATTTAATTCACATATTTTCTTTAAAATTTAATTTAATTTGTTTTTTACTTAAGCAAACAGAAAACCCCATGTTTAATCACACATACAGATAGTAATAGGCTATATGTGACACCACATCAAAGAACTGCAGGCACCTTCTTCTACCTATCACCTGAATTTTAGTTTTTGTAACAAATGTCTGGGTGGGACTGTTCTTTCAGCCAACACTGGCCTGTACATATGAATATATTTGGTTGCTGCACAAAGCAGCTGAACACATTACAGTCAAGCATCAGAGGTGCCTCCGCAGATGTGCACCTTAGACTGAGGCTGGCCACAGTAAATGTAACGCTGTAGGGGCAGAACAACAGCTTCAGCAGATAGGAACTAAGCAAAGACTAGAAAAGGAAACAAGAGTTTAGAGAGAACCAGGAGATTAACAAGGTGGAGACGGCTTTAGAATCAGAGTCAAAGAGAGAGAAATATATAATCTTCCTTTGCTCTTTGCACAAAATGCAGATAACAACAGGTAAAAAGCTGCTTTGAAAGAATATGACACAGACAAGAATAAGACAGGAAAGCAAATTACAAAGAAGGGAAAGCACAATACCTCCTTACAAACTCATTTTGATAGACAAAAATCATAAGTTCAGTATTCAGTGGATGCTGCAAGCTAAATATGGAGAGAAAAAAGGAAGAAGAGACCAAGATCATCCAGTTCACTAACATGAGCTATGCTGGGGCAAAGGCACATCTCCAGACCTTGGACCTGCTGAGTGTAAAGAAGTAAGAGCTAAATAAGAGTGAGAAAAGAGAAAAATTAGGGACGAATACTGAAGCAAACAAGGAC
>JAUBNQ010000008.1:14960545-14981523 GCA_032353495.1 Ctenopoma kingsleyae | reverse complement strand
TTGCACATCTCTATTATCAAATTATGAAAGTCATTACAAATTATTGTTTATTATTGTTTGTTTGTCAGTGAGTGGTCATCAAGTAAACAAACATTATCTCTATTTCTCCCAAGATCATATTTATTCATATAGATACAGGCTCTGAATACTATTATATTCGATGACCAATACTGGTGGAGAAATAAATCCTATCCCAATGGGACCAAGTCATGCTATGAGATATTCTGTACTAATACTACCAGAGCTGGGCTGAAAAGCAAGAAAAAATATCAACACTCTGCTGAGGGACAGAGTGGTAGAGGAGGTGAAAGGAAGAGCAATGAGATGAGAAGAAAATAATAGTCTTGGCCTCTGTGGCACATGTGCGACTTCAACCTGATTTTTTCTGTCTGTCTTTCTATTCTGGACACTTCAGAATCAAGGGCACTGTTATTTCACACAGACACAGTCAGAGATGATAATGATCCATAGAGAGAGTTCTTCTGAGGCTCTGTGAACTTCCAGAGTATCACCATTACTTTATATTGCTAAATAAGGTTGCTATTTTAAAACCAAGTATAAGATTTGAGCTATGTTGAATATAAATTCATATAAAATATTTGAGGCGGCAGTAACTGGTACAGCAGTTGGCTACAAACCACAGGGTCATTGGTTTGATTCCCTGTTCCTCCTGGCTACATGTTGAGGGGTCCTTGGACAAGACACTGAAACCCTGTACTAGAGGCGACATGTACTACCTGGCAGGTGTCCAACAATAATTTCCTCAAGGAGTTCAAAAAAGTATGTTGTTATACTGGCCATTAAGATTATGCTGTAAATTATGTTTCTCTCTTCATTCAAATTTGTGATTTATGGTCCATCTATGATCTGTTTCTCAACAGTTGCAATTTGTTGTGTAGAGTTTTACTGTATGTATACACTTTTGCACTCCATTCAGTTGGGCCCAAACACTTCCATCACTCATACCTCGTGTTCATGTGTTCATCTATATACAGTAATGAAGTGCATCTGCCAAAACTAAAGCAACATCCTCTACCATGAATAAACACTCCAGGTTGGCCTATTATGTGGCCGTTTATGTGTCTGGTGGTGTAGGTCTCTGTGGTCACTCATATACCTTATATACCCACTCACACTCCCACAAACACACACAACTATGTGTTTTAACAAAAGACTTCCACTGACAGTGATTGATGAGTGATTGATGGTCTCAGCTGATCTACAATGCTGCAGCCAGCCACACACACAAACACACACAAACAAATTCTGCCAGTCTGCCACCACAGAGTTAGCAACAGTCTGCGTTTTGCCTCCCTCACTTCTCCAAGCCAGTCGCTCTGCACTGCGGCAGGCAGGGGAAGGAGACACACTCACACACACACACACACTCTTCTGTGGTTCAGTCCCATATTTTTTGAAAGGGAAGAGACGAGGTGCAAGCAGAATCTAGACAGCATGGCGTTTTTCAGATTTTTAAATGGAGAGCTGCAGTAAAATCCAGCAAACGGGGATTTCTGTGTTTTTTTTTCGTTGCCTTTTGTCGAAAGTTGTTTCAGAAAGATTTGGAGTATCGTTAGGAAACGGAAAACTCAACCTGACAATCAAGAAAAGAGACACACAAAAAGTGGGAAGAAAGAAGACGAAATGTGGAACTATATGGTGAATTTTGAAAGCGCGTGAACATGTTATGTTCCAAAGGTCTGTTGTTGGATGAGCATGAGAAAGCAGGAGCGATGCCAAAGGGTTCTTCCTGTTCTGCTTTGAAAACACTCTTGCAGCAGCTGACTTCTTGGGCTCTGTTACTGCTGATAAAGCAATGGAAATCTCCTGGTGTCATTCCAGGCTATAGATGCAGCCAGGCCTTGTGATTGTGCAGATTCCGCACTCACCATATGCAATATAAATCATATCCAATACAGCGGAATCCAGCCAGGCAAGATGTCCAGCAACCGGCATCCAGCCCGGAGAAACTGCAGCCTCAATACGAGAAGGAGAGACAAACAACTGGGAGAATGAACAAATGGTGAGAGAGAGTGAGAGAGAGAGAGAAGAGAAGAGCTTCCAGACAGAGTGACCTACATTCAGCACTGTCTGGAGCCAAATACGGTGAGAGAGAGAGAGACAGAGAGAGAGAAAGAAGGATGGAGATCGCCAGCAAGAGGATGAGGTAGAAGGAAAGATTAAAAAACAAAATCAAGAATGAGATAGTAAAGACAAACAGAAAAGAGTCGAGGCACAAACAGAAAGCTGATCCTCACCTGATAACATTCATTTCTTATTTCATCCATTGTTTTTTGTCCATTCACTCATGTCCCTTTTGCTCCCTTCCTCCTCTCATTTCTCCTTTCTACCCGCTGTTATGGTGCTTCTTTTTCATCCCTTACTATTAATCAACCATTGTCTGGGATGATGGGAAGAATACAGCTGACTATGGTGTAAACCCAGTCTGTGGCAGACCAACTGGCAGAGAAACATTTAGGACACTCACTTTTCACACTTTGGTTGTTTTACTCCTGTCTTCATTGTGTCTTTATCTCATATTGCTTTCTCTCTCTTAAGTTGCTCCCCTCCCTTTTCCCTATTCCTTTACCTTCTTTCCTCCATGTCCAACCAGCCTTTACCCCTCCCCACCTACATTTATCTCTGTCCTCCTTTTTCTCCTCCTCTGTCAGCATTTATCCGTCTCTGGGCAGCTCTAATGGTATTTTTATGGTGGATTACTTTGTCTAGTTGGATGCTGTTAACTAGTGACACTGGAAGGTAAGAGCAGGACCAAAGGGACTGTCCTGTAAAAATAGAGAACACATAGATCGTCTGTAAAATAAGCTTACTAAGAGCTCTAGCAGCTGTAGTAATTATGACAAAAGCAAAGAAATAAGTCATGTCACAAGGTCTGGTTGACAAAACACAGGATTTTTACATGATTTTTACAATCTACTGTACATTTACTATTTCTAATCAAGAGTCAGTTGTTTATGTGTTCTTAACTATTTGCTTAATGTAACCATGATGATGCTAGTCCCTTAATCTTAGAGAAATACTTACTCTAACCCAAATGTTTTTTTCCTAAACCTAACCATCCTCTGTCTGAGAGTCGGAATGGCAGGCTAGGCTTCATAGCTATTTGATTGCTTTATGGATGTAAAGCTGTCTGATCAAATGCTGGTGATTTACACGCTTGTTCTCACAGCTTTTTGTCACTGAATGTACAGTTAGTTTGGTTGTAAATTCAAGTGTGACTCCCTGCCTGGCTGAGCATTTGTCCATCTGGCTGTATTGTTTTCTATTTTTCGTTTTTATGCCAAATCCAATCAGTGTTCACGCCCTCTTTCTCATGATTTCCCTCTCCTCTCCGCCTCTCTCCCTCCATCCCTTCCCTCCACTGTCATGTCAGTCTTCAGGGATCAGTGTTAAGGACATGAGAGGGGATTGCAATTGAAGGAGAGGCAATGACATGGGTAATGGATGAGAGCATATAGGCACCTGTCAGGGAAAATCTAGGATGGAGAGGGGGAAGAATTAAATTATTCATGCTACAGAAATATTTTTGCTTTCACCTTCTTGTTTAGAATAACACATTTCTTAAACTCCAAAAGAGGAGGAATTTCTTTTTTTTTTCTTTTTTTTTCTTCTTTTTTTTTTGCACCAAGGAAGCCTTGTTTCTGACTTTTAGCAGCCCTCATAGGAAAAATCTTCTCAGGCTTTCACAAAGACATTAATAATGAGAGTGTTTTTTTTTTTACATTTTCTATTTTCAAAACATGATTTGTGTGAAAGCTCGAGTGCTATTCCAATGCAAACGTCCCACAGTGGCTGTAGCCCTGACAGATACTTGCTTACTTGGTTGACAAGCTTGTTTAGGCCATGGCTCTTTCTATATCAACATAATAAGGTTGACCTTTACATAAACATGCATTCAGTGAACCAGTAGTGCCTCCCCCATGCTCCATACTGCAATCTTCCAACATCACCTGGAAGGTACATTATTTGTAAAAGCCAATTACATATCACATCCCATGCTTTAAGCCACTTACAGTGACTACTGTATGCACTTAAATTTCTTTCTCTGTTTGTCTCAATTTTCTCTTATAACCTGTCTTGGGTAAATTGAAGAAAATCTCCATGGTTAGAGTTACTTCAATATGATATTGTGCATTATTAGTGGATGGGTTTTTTACTATTGTAGGAGTATGTGGCAGAGAACTCCAGCTGTCAGATACACTCCAAAAAGTGCTGCAAAATTGGAGATTCTGGATGTAGATGGAGGACTTACAGTATGGTGAATGCACTCCTCTTAAAGTAAATGGCATCTATAAGTAGAATGGTATGAATGAGGTTTTTACTTCTTTGTATTCTCACCACATAGCTCTATGTGGTTCCTTGCCAAGTCATTTTCTATATGACATTTCAACAGTGAATAGTGGAGGTGGTGTTTACCTTCCATTTACAGCCTTTTCAAAATCTACTCTATAATTTAAAAAAAAAAAATGCATGGTTGTCAGTCGTAAGGCTTTATATTTGACTTTTCCATTTCTGAAAAGATGACATTTTTGAGCAATGATGTGTTCACTTTGCCGCAAGTTAATACATGTGCCATATAGAATATGTATTTTTGTATATTTTGCAATACACTGTGTCTTCTGATGGATTAATTCAAGCTCCAAAAACAAATAAACATTTTCAAGAGCAAATAAAAAGGACAAGCTATGTAAAATGTTACTAATCAAACTGTTTGCTGTCTCTTTTGTTTTTGCATGATTGCAACTTGTTTGCATTGTTGCTACTTGATTCCACCAAAAACACACAAAAAGTAGATTCAACAGTATATGGGTAGATATAACAACAATATCATTCAAACTGCATCAGTGTGATGTGACTCAAAACATGCCATTTACTAAATTTGATAGGTGCCATGTAATTACTGGAGACAGTGTAGATTGTAAAATGTACATTTCGTTTAATGTTGTCTTTAGTCTTTGCTTCAAAGGTCAAGCCAGCTTTGTGAAAGTCCGGAAAGTTGTTAAATTAATCTCTGTTTTGTCGTCTTCCTCATGTGTTATTCATAATATCACAATTTAGCACCCCAGGGAGTTAACTTTGGCACAGTGACGTTCATGAATCAAATCTGTGGTGAACTGACTGTTGAACATTATACTAATAAAGATATAATTTTCTTCCCTTTCGTAAGCCATGCCTTTCACATTAAGCTGTATTTCCTCTTTGTGTTTGATAAACCTCTTGTCAGTAGGTGATCAAGTGCTGAATTAAATCCAAATCATTCTTTTCCATTTCACTCATCTGCTTGTAATATACCAAATTTCCCCTTTGATTAACTCTTCCTACTCAGATGTGTGAGATAAGACTGTTGTATTATGTGAAATGCTACACAATGACAAAGCTGTTCACACTAAGACATACACTTAAACTATTTAGAATAAAGACAAAGTTGGAAAATGTATTTGATAATTTCTTACAGATTTCCTTCTGCTGTTTTCTGATTCTTCCCAGTTATGCTCCTATCTGTGAAAGACCGACATCTGCTGTGTGAAGCAGGGGGACTGTTGTATGAAAATGATGACTCTGATCCATGGCTATGAAAACATCTGACATCATAAAGTGGTGAACACATCAGAATGTATGAAAGGTACATGTTTGTTATTACTTTATTTTCTTCTTTGTTCAGTGTCTTTAACAGAATTTAAATTCCTCATGTTATATTAGTGAATCACTATATACGAGTAAAGTTTCTGTGCTCTTTCTGCAGACAACCAAGCCTATCCTATTTTAATATTCTTCTTGTCATTTAATCAGTTTTTGATAGATACATAAGAATAACTGTACTTTCCCCATATCTGTGAAAATAAAATTATTTATTAAAGAGAATTTGACAGCATGATTTTGTCAGTGTTTTTGTGCTTCTTCTGCTGCACATAAAGACAAGATTAAAACAGTGTCACAGTAAAAGCATTTAACAAATTGAAATACCTCTTTACAATCATGTATGATGAATGCCCCTTAACATGTCTAATTATAAAATTGCTGAAAGCATCACACCTCTGTGATGGAAATTAACACATTGATTTATTCATTTTTATTTCAATTCTGCTTTTCCAAATAAACCATCTAACCCATGTTTAAAATAGTATGCTGCCAATGCAGAAGTAGATCTGTATGAAACTGTGTTTTGACATTATACAGACACTTCAAAATGTTTAGTGAAGATCCTCTGTGCCGCACATAATTAAAACAGTCACTTGAAAGTTTTGCTGTTCTACAGACATGAAGCACTGGAGTTGTCTCACTCCTCAAGAAGGTGAGAAGCAAGTGTCATGTAACAGACAGGTCTAACCAGCTTTAAAACCACTGACTCAAGTCAGTGACTCACACACACACATTATGTTGTGTCAACAGATAAAGAGATAACCCATTTGAACTCAAATGGAAAAAATATGCTGGCAAACACACACTTGAAGTTTTTTTTGTGTAGTGTACACAATATTAACTGTGTGAGACACATAATAGAGCCGTTTATTAACTGAAGTTGAGTTTAACTGACCTGAACTGCTGCATTCATGTGTACATAAAGAATATAGATAGTTTCTGTTCAATACAGACAAATACAATATTAAAATCATATTCCTGACTGAAATGAAATCAGTATTAGTTACAGAATCAGTGTAGCTATTAACCCTGTTTATTACATAATGCATTGTGAGCAACTGCAAAACTACCATATGAGTGTATTTTTGTTTGTGCGAGGGTGTAAGTGAATGTGGGAATTCAAGTAGGTGAAATGTTGATACGTCTGTTTGCCTGTAAATATGCTAAGTCAGAGGTTTTTTTTAAAAACATTTCTTCTAACAGAATGAACATAACTACACCTTAACTCTGTGTCCTTGGGCCACTGGCAGAGAATCACCACATAAACAGCAGGTACACATTCAGCATAACATGGCTTATGGAAACTGACTTGAAGGCAGAGGCACACCGAGGGTAGGCACCGTGTCAGGTAAACATACCCTTAGGATACTCCTGTGAAAAGACTCCAGTACTGTATATAGACATACTCTCTGTTGTCATGAGAAACTGCATAGAGCTCTTCATGCTTATGAGTAAAAACACAGATTAAAACCTGAAAAACAGAGTGATCATATACACAAGTGTTTGGCAAATTCAGTGAGTTCATCCTCCGTGGCAAGTTTCCTCTCAACAACACACACGCAAGGTGGTTTATGTTGTTCTTTCTCACGTACAGCAGGGTTTTGCATCCTAAACGTGTATGCACACAATGAGAGCATCAATAGAAACAATACACACTGAACTTCATGGCCAAAGACACACACAAGCACACACCTCTCCCAGACAGTCCCATATGGACTCATTAGGGGCCAGTCTATCACCACCTGTGCACTGAAACGCCCAATGGACCAGCAATGACACTGACAACGGGCAGGAGCTGAGCAGGGAATACACACGCACACACACAGGTGCAGGCTATCATGCACATATGGAGCATGTGTACACAGCCATAAGACAGATACACCAATTCTTGGAGATAGGCAAGGACAGCTTAGCAACACAGTATGCACTATAGGTCGAGACTAACAATAGAGAGAGTAAACATATCATAGATGTTGAAAGTATATACTGTATGCATACTTCATCTTAATAGCATGATTAATTAAGATTAAAATATTAATCAATGTACATTTTAATCAAACAATTTTTAAAGTGGTTGATGTACTGTCCATGTCAGGACTTCATCGACTTCTATATTTTTGATATTTTAGAATATGCAATATATGTATAATTGAAGCATATATCTTCTCTGACTTTCCCATTGGAGTGTGGAGAGGAAATCCAGATCAACTTGAAGAAGAAGAGGAGAAGGCCTTGAATTGATTACAGGACATGCAGACTCTCTGCAGACTATCTGACTATCACAGTTAAGTCTACCTTAAGATGCACAGAAAACTGAAATGATAATCTGTACAGGTCTGTGTGGTTGTGACTGCACCGTAACAACATTCAGTAAAACTTACTACAGGAAAGAAATATCAGTATGCCACTTTTATGTCTAATGAACTAAGTTGTACTCTAAGTTGATTTTGAGTTCTTCCTCTTGAATATCCACTGAAAACACATAAACATGTTTTTTGTGTGTGCTAGTAGGTTATTTTAGGAAAGTTTCTGACACACGATCAAAGGGCTTAGATTTAGGTTAGGGTGAGATTGGGCATTTAGTTATGATGGTTCATATTAGGTTAATGGGGCTAGAGGGCTAGGGAATGCATAATGTCTTAAGGATGGAAGCATAAACCTGTGTGTGTGTGTTACTCAGCACACTCTAGCATCGAAAGGAATTCCCAGGGTGCTTCTTGATCTACCTGCTTTAAGGGGTCTGCATGTATGAGACAGACAGAGTCAGGGGAATTAAAGTGGGTGGTTTGATTGTGTGTGTGTGTGTGTGTGTGTGTGTGTGTGTGTGTGTGTGTGTGTGTGTGTGTGTGTGTGTGTGTGTGTGTGTACTCCCATCAGCACACCTTCAAGCGTCAAAAGGAATTCCCAGAGTGACTGTTGATCTACCTGCATTAAGGTGTGTGTGATAGAGTGAGAAAGACAAGGTTGCAGGAATTAAGGGTGGGATGAATGTGAGTGTACAGTATGCCCTCTCTAGAAACAGATGGTGTTGTTCCCGTAGTGTGCAGCTTATCAGGCTGATTGCAGAATTATGGCTGAGGTTAGGGAAATTGGCAATGTACTAGATCTGGTTATAAGAGTTTGTTCATTGGGTCCAGAATATAATACACTGTAGTGTTTACAGATGCAAGTGTTAAGCAGCCATTTTACAACTATTGTATACAGTATGTCTCTGTTTTATTCTGAAGGTCTATTCCAGTAGTGTTGGCAATTTTGTCTTTTATAAACCTTTCCTTCGTTAAATCTGTTGAAACTCAATCTTGATTAAGTTGATTTATTAAAGCTTTATCATTTATGTAGCTACTTGGCTACCAGCTGAGTGTAACATCCAATCATAATCATACAGCTCTCCCCACCCACCCCAAATTCTTCCTTACAGTATGTGCAGATTTTGGTGTTGTCAGTCAAACTGAAACTATTTTCAAATCAATATGCGCTATACTTCGCAGTGAGATTTGCTGTTCTGCCAAGACACTCAGATTATCATTACAACTTCTTAAGCTTTCACTATCACTCATGATAATGCTGATTTCCTCCTCCTGCTCCACACAGCTGTATGGTTCCTGCTGCTTAATTGTCATTTAGTATATTTTCTGTTCAAGGACATCTAGCTGAATCACACTCAGTATGCACACTGCACTGTTCGCCGTTCAGTGCAATCTGTCAAAGGCCATATAGACATATTCCACGGGTCACAGGTGGATCACTGGTTTAGAGCTGCAGTTTGGGAACATCAGCAGACTGAAAGCTTCTGGAAAATGTGTCATGTTATTATAGCTCAAATTTTCAAAAGACGAAAATTATATATGCATGCAGTTTCTTTTCATGATGCTGTGTGACTGATCAGTCATACTGATGAAAAGCTGTATTGACACAATATGTTAGGAGTGAGGTGCTGCCTATTTACACTGCAGTCATCTCTGGTATGAGGTTTTGCATTAATGCAGCATACCTGCCAGATATGTGTCTGTTATAAAGAAAATGACCAAAATAATCACACTAGTGTTCTTCACTTGTGCAGCAGGCGAACAGCGTGATAAGATCTGTTGTTGTTTTTAAATTAATTGTGTGAGGGAGGGCTTCTGTGCTTTTAATTTTAACACAAGCTGTCAGTTGATGGTTTTTGACACATGCAGGTCATTTTTCTTTATTTGTGCAAATGTGTTAAAATGAAATGCAAAAAAAGAAAAAAAAAGAAAAATGTTGCCAATACGGAATTAATTTTCTGCAGGTGTTAGTGATATGAAATTCTTGGTATGTGTGACTGTCATTATGGTAAATTTTTCACTGATATCTGCCATCAATATCTAGTTGGATATTAAAAGTACTTGTCTACATACTAATGGGATTTTTTTTATGAAGTTCTGCCTGGCAACAGCAACCTCTAAGAGGTGCCCAGAGCTCTACCTTTATTGCGCCCGTTTCTGAGGTTTGGTTGTTTGATTAACACTTGCCTATTAAAATACTGCAGCAGTAAAATATACATGATTGTCAGGCTTCAAAGGCTTCAAATAGCAGACTCTCTGGAATACATCACAATAGCGTGACCTTTCAACCAAGCTGTTTAGTGCGTGTTTGCAGAGTTACATGTTGTTAATGACCCATAAGGGTCACATTCTACTTTGAGCTATTTCCCCATGTTTCCACACTTCTAAGGAAGTATAGCATTCACACTTCATCACAGTAGGTCACAGTCACATGCTCCCCTCTGTATTGTGCAGTGTTACAGACTTCTGTGCTAAGGTAAAAACTTTAACCACTCACACACTGTTTGCATGGTGTACGTGTGTCTGTTCACTCACACATAACGTAATATGCCTATGTCTTTCTCCCCATTTCTTTTCTTAACCTTCTCCAACTAATCTGCCATGTTTTAAAGGAGTCACTGTCAAATTGCAGAACTTTATTAGAACTTGGGAGCTGAGGGTTAAAGTAACAAAGAGAAAAATGAATACTAGTCTTCCATCCCACGATCTGTGAAATGCTCTGAAAGGCCTGTGCCATCTTTCATCAACTGGTCTCAAGGTGAAAGAAACCTCATCATTTACATTACAAGCATATAAATCAATCATTTTTTGTCTTAAAGCTGCTTTCATGAAATGTTTTCAGTCTGTCATCATATCCTTCTGTAATGATGATCATGATTTTAACTTGGCTCCTGTTTGAAACAGACCTCCCTTTGCCTCATATCTGTTTCACTAGTCATGTGTCTCTTTCTTTAGTGCAGACAAGAAAAATTTGAAAAAATAATGTAAAATTCAAATGCCAACACATGGTTGCCGACCTGTCCATAGTGAGAAATGTTGATCAACTTGTCATGGCTTTTTGGGTTGCACCTGCACCAATAAAGTCCATTCTAAAGAGAGCCAGTGGACTGTAAGCGATGCAGTTCACACCATGTTTGTATTTTCACGCATCAAAATCAATTTAAAACCAGTATTTTTCACACTTGACTTGCTGGCACATTTTCCAGCTTTTGCAGCCGCTATTTAAATAATCAGCAGGGTTCCAGTCAAACTTCCACAACTTTTCCGCAGACGTCTTTCCACCTCATAGGGCAAAAAAAAAAAAAAAAACATGCATGTGGTTACACATTTCAACAGAAAAGTCTGTCATACTATCTCACCCTTAAACACCTTGTGTCTCCTTTTATCTGTTGTTCCATCTAAGCTGCTCTTTTCTAAACCCCCACTAAGAAGGAGAAATGGCTGAAATGGGTGAGAAAGAGAGAGAAAAGTGAGACAAACAGAAGATGGGGATGAAGGAGTCCTATGGAGACAGTTTCTCAAAGAAAGAAAATGCATCTATTCCTACTTCAGTTTTTTATTGGTACTATTAAACTTTGTTTTAAAGGCATTGAGAGCCAATTTCTATCATTTCTAAATTTTTAGAAGCTTCTTTTCCCACATCCATGGACATGTTACCTTGGACATTTCAATCACTGTATTCATCTTGAAAATAAATTATTACTATAACTACAGTTACAGTGTCGCAAGGACTGGGAAGTCAGCTTCTATTGAGTTCAATGTTATTTCAAAATATTATTAAGAAAGCAGAAGTCTGCCAATAGACAAGAAGTGGAACAAATTAAAGCAGTTTCCTTTCATAGACAGTTGAAAAAACATTACTTTTTTCCTTCCTCACGAAGAAAAATATTTGCACCTGATTCAGCATAGTTTTACCTTTTGACCTACAGCATATTTATCTGAAGAAAACAGATTCCTGCCTCTTTGAGAGTGTTATCCATGTGAAAACCCTGAATCTCTTTCTTCCTTTTTGGCCCTTTAAGAAACACTTTAAGACACTTTTCATTTCTTCTTCCATTTTCATCCACTTTAACACATTGTTGTGTTTGTTTTGCACCACTTGTATGTAACCTCTAACATCATATTGTTGCTATCCTTGATCCTTGAAGTCTCCCTTCAATGCAGTACCATAATGCATTTTTGTGCGCCCCTAACCGAAGTATTATGCATCAGAAGTAGCGAACTGAATCTAGCAGTAGACCAGAAGGTGCATATTACTGATATTGTCCTGTCCTTTCACAATAGTTAGGCTGCTTTAACTTTAAAAAGGCTTCACTCCATCACTCATGATTATATTCAGATATCAAAACATCAGTTTTGACTATTTAAAATTACAATGTGACTGATTTTGTACTGTACTAAACGTATTGTGCGAAAGAACTTAATGTCAAAGAGAGAGAAGTGAAACAATAAAATCTAAACTGCCAAACACAAAACATGGTAACATTTTGATTGTGCTCTGTGGGAACATCTAAGAAAGAAATTGCCATTCAGTACATTCATTCATGTCAACAAACATTTACTGTTTTATTCTACAAGTGATGAATATTAAACACTAAATGCTGAAAAGTAACACTAAATAAAACAGAAAACTGAATGGTGTGCACTGAAATATAGTATGTTTGCAGTTAAGTGCAGTTCACACTCACACTTAGCTGAGCAAAATATTGTGCAGGTTAAGACACTGGCACACCCATGCTCAGGGGTTTTCACCTTGCATTGCATTCTCTAGTTGTCATGTTAAACAATGCTAAATACTGCAATACGAAAAAACTTGTAGACTTATGGCATTGTTTAACTCTCATCATCAATATTTGCTCCATTAGTATGAATGGACAGTCTAGAGCAGAGGTACTAGCAAACCAGAGTTACATTTGTTTTGCTTAAACACAAATGGGAAAGCAGTTTGACCAGTGTGATTTAGATATGCAGATATTTTGTCTTGAATATTTCCAGGCTTCAGCCAGAGCTGCTGTGGCAGCTGAAGCAGCAGGACAGGGTCAGGAAGAGATAGTCACAGCTAATGAAGAGAGAGCTGTAGGAGAGGAGCATGAGGACAGACTCAGCTAGTGCAGAAGCAACAAGTCAGATGGACTGCAAACATAGAGAGATGTTGAAGCAGTGCAGATTAGATTATTCTTCCATTCCTTATAATATTTCAGTTATTTAAATGAAGTATTTGACATTCAAATTAAGTAAGAGTGTACTTGCCAATTTAAATATTTGCATCATGCTGTATTATTATCAGTATCATTTAATAAGTACTGTAGGCTAAATGTGTGTAATAAAGTGAGGTCTACGCTGGCAGGTTTAAAGTAATGTTTTTAGGACTTTTCCACTTTGTTGTCCAGTTTAAAACCTTTGAGGAGTAATCAAAAGGGAATCAGATTTAATAAATTAGATTACCTTGGTTATGTACCTTTTTAATTACTTAAAAGGGTAATAAGTAATCTGTAACCTACTACATTTAATGTTTTTCATAAAAATAAATTGACATTGCAACATAATATATAAAAATTCAGAATGTCCTGAAAGAGACATTGTTTGCAGTAATAAAATGATTGTATGATAATAAATACGAACACAGAGTTACAGACCCTCACTAGTTTACAAGCATTTTTCATTATGGATTTCACCACTGGACTTCTGAAAGTCTAAATCAGTGTAATGCTTGTGCACTCCTGTAAGCATTCACAAAAATACAATTTGTAAAACCCATACAGTCCTGCAGCTGAAAAGTTTTTAATTATGGGTATCAACAAGGTGCTTGTGTGCTCCTGTGTACATGTGTATGTACATGTAGTGTCCTGGTGCATTGCCAGTGATTCAGTCATTAGCATCCTGCCTACGCACACATGCACCACCAGCCAACACCCCAACACACAGCCTTTATGCCCCTTCTGTGGAACACACAACGTTATTCCTATTTGCACACATTCTGCATATACGCACACAGGCTGTACACACACACACACACACACACAAAAACATCCCATTCAATTTCACACATGTCAGGGGAGATTCCCAACCAGGCAGTCATATTAAACCAGCTCATTATTTATGCAACGGGAGAGATTGCCAGTTCTCGAGTCGCCTCATAAAATGTTAATATATTCATCAGGAAATTGTAGTCTTTTAATCTGCCCCACCAAAAAAAAACACTTTTCTGCCACTAAAGCAGCATTCTGTACAGTAGCAGCAGATGCTTCTTCTTCATCTATCTCCTTCCTTCCCTTTCTCACTCCCTTCTCTTATTTCCTATCTATCTATCTGCATCCATGAGTGCATACTTGGACAAAACATGCTTAGCAAAGGTCTGTGATGACAGTGCTCTAGACTATAATTTTCTTTATGACAAACCAGTATTTTGGGAATATTTTAGTTTCAGAAAAAAAAAACACATTGTGGTTTTCAAAAGAAAATTTAGAATGAATGTTTAAATACGTTTTTAGTGTGATGCAGTTATATTTATTTCTAGATATTATGAACCACTAACGCCAACAATTTAAAGAGTACATAACTGTATGCACTGGACCAATAATAGAGAATATCTTGATATAAAACTTTACTTTTATATCAAGATATTTAAATTACTCTTATCAACAGTAATAGTGCATCATATGATATATTAATAATGCATTGTCAATAGTTGTTCATATTATTGAGATAATATAAAAGTTAATTATTCTAGATAATTTATGTTCAAGCTGAACCATTGTGTATTTTAACAAAATAAACATACGTTGTCTCTCATATAATTTTTTTGTTCCCTTTCACATATCTTTCTTTCTGTGGCTGTTAGACAAAAATATCTCCACTCCCTTTTTTTTTTATTAAAAAACATTTCTCTCACCTAAAATGAAGCAGTGCTAGCTAGCTGAAAATTACCTCAGTTGCTATGCAACAGCAGCAACAGCAGCAAAGCCCTGTCATTTCCCAAGCCAAACTAATATCCCATAATAACCTCAAATAAGCCCCCTGCTTGTGTGTGTGTCTGTGTGAGAGAGAGAGCGATAGAACGGGAGACAGTATCCATCTGTCTGTCTGCATGAATATTGTACTTGTGTGTGCATTATATATGTCTGCATAAAGCAGTCTGCTTGTCTGGTATTGGCTGTGGACAGTGGACTACCCTGAGGACATCAAGCACAAACAGGAACCTAAGAATTATACCAGAAAACATATTGCTGCGGTACATTTTTAATTTATTTATTGATTCTGCATTATAAAAATATTAATGCTGTTGCTAATGAAGTTAAGTGTTTTCATGTACAAAAAAAAATTCTTAGTGTAACGATGTTTTAAAGTGCAAACAAAAAAAACTCCTCACTCATAATGGTTGAATATAACTTAACAAGCTCGTTCATGTACAATTATATGTTAGTTTGTATGTTCATATCTGGCTGAGAGCAAAAGAGCAATTCAGGACAGACATAAACAACTAAGTCAATCAACAACACTTTGACAGCTGATCTGAGCGATGTTAATGCAGTACATCACAGAGCATGAAGAAGACATCCTGACACCAGCGTGCACAGGCCTTCTGTATCTGCAGCCCTGTAGCCTCGCTGAGATTTATCACAAGGTGTTGAGTGTGGTGACAAGTTGTTGCATGCAAGATGATAGCTGGTGCCTTCTACTACACAAAGTGGTGTGGTGAAATGAACTCAGGTATGAAGGTCATTTCAAATTGCCTTGAGATATTAGAAAATTTAAAAAAGAGATGAAACAACTTTACCTTTACCCTTAAAGCCACTACTTTAGTGCCCTTGAACAAGCTATTTGATTGTCTGTGTCAAAGTACTGCTGGCAGCAGTCGCTATTGAAAAAATGTGCATAACCTTACTCCACAACTACCAAGCTGCACAAATGTGGACACAGTTCTTATTATTGTAGCAACCCTCTGTAGATATGCTTAATTTATGTACCCTGTTTTTTTATTTTAGTTTAACCATTCACATCAAAGTCTTTTAAGATGGGGAAGCCCAGCATTGAAAAGCATCAAGTGATCTAATTCATTTTCCTACAGGAAAAGTGGTTGCACAACACATAA
This sequence comes from Ctenopoma kingsleyae, assembly GCA_032353495.1. NCBI lineage: Eukaryota > Metazoa > Chordata > Actinopteri > Anabantiformes > Anabantidae > Ctenopoma > Ctenopoma kingsleyae. The sequence continues at coordinate 14,965,464 of JAUBNQ010000008.1, read as the reverse complement.
TGTGCATTTTTCTCGCTTTATATTTGATGTCCTACCTGGAACAAATGTATAGATTTTTATGTGTGAAATCACATTTAAACTCATGGTCATGATAGCTAGGCATATAAACCTGTCCCATGTTCCCCAAAGAAATATATGAACCCCAAGAGTGGGTCAGCTTCATATTAGAGTTTAGAAGCCTTTATTCCTTCACGCAGCCTGTATCACATGTAAGTTAATACAATATTTTTATGTATAGTATTTTGAATCCTACACATCTTCTACAGTAAATAAAAAGAAAGGAAGTGCACCTATGGTTCAGATGTAACTTTCTAAAGAGAAAATGTTTGAAATTAAAAACGTTTCATAGAGCATTTGTAATACAAATTTAATTTGACGTTTTATTTTATCTACTGTTTAAACCAGTAAAATGACTTTATACTGGAAGAAATAAAATCAGACTGTCAGGAATCATTTCCAAAGGCAGAGTTCACTCTCAAAGACAAGAAAAACAATACAGAAAAAAAAAAAATTAAAATATTATATCTAAGTGTTTTGACCTTAACCTTGTCATTTCTTACTTTAAATTACACATGGCCTCAAGAGCAAATATGATTTTTCTTTTTACATTCTGTATAAGCTGCAGAAATACTGCACACTCACTGAAAAAGGAGTAAAAAAAAAATGGTTGTCAAAGTTAGCAAACTACACACTGCAATATGGTCACTTTTCAATATATTCTTCTGTTTTCTGTTTGGTCTTTCAAAATTAAAACTTCTGAGTTCACATTTAATGTCAGACTTGCATCAATGGAAATGGTCAAACTATCTTTTGTGGGTGCTTTGAAGTCAGAAGCATTGTATTTTGAGCTGTAATTACTAATATTTGATAAAATAGGAAACATTGTGTTGTCTCAGCTGTTCTAGTCAATTTTATGTTTCTGGGTTATTTACTGGCCTGTTGTTGTTCTGGTGAGACCACGTGTGTTGTTCTTGCTACGGCCTGCACCCTGTCCGCTACCAAACAAAACATGAAAAGAGTGAGTTGGCATTTCAATGATTATCAGAGCAAGTCACAGAAAACCCTGCTACAGCCAAACAGCCAGGCGAAGTCAAACGCTGGACCTAAGAACGAAGACGCAAAATTCTTTAACACAGAAAAAACTAACAGCGATTAGTAGCTTTGCACAGGAGACAGGCTCTGTGGAGGCATACGTACGTAGTTGCTGAAAGAGGACGAGAGGGGCAAGGAACAAAGGTATATAATCTTGAGTTTGTTTTGGTTCGGCAAAATCATCTGAAATTAGTTGTAGGGCTTTTAAAAAAAGTGCGGAAAAGTTAAAATTGTGTTTGCCTTTTAATCAGCACAAACTTTATTCAGGGGACATTTGATTTAACATTACAGTTGTGATATACATCTATGTGCACCTGACATGTTTCTTGTTGTTCTAAAAATGTCCACTGCTTTAACTGTTTTTCACAATGAGTACCGTGTCATTGAAAGCCTCAAAATACAAATCAAAACCACACTGGAAAATGTCAGCCTCCCTTTGCCAATGCTTTCGATCCAAGCGTTTTCAAAGAAGCAAAAACAACATCAAGCCAACAAGAATTGCTGTACTGCACAGGTAAAGGTCTATTCTTCCTTTCCAACTTTAATCAAACCATGTGCAACTCACATCAAAATAAACTTATGAAAACATTTTAGCTTTCAAAGCTCTCGATGATTTAAGTCCAAGTTTGCACTTTGAGTACAAATTTCAGTCTAAACTTTCTTCAAAGAAACAACATTGGCCCTGACAACATGTAACAGTTTGACCTTCTGTACTTTCCAAATATCAAAAGACTCATTTCAACACCCATTCATTCACTTTCACACATTAATATAACACATTCCCTGGTACAATAGGCCAACATACAAACACACGCAGATGGCAGACGCTGGGACCAATCCAATGTGTGTGTGAGTGTGTGTGTGACTGTGGCTGTAGGAGGTTGACAGGCAGTGTGTCTGTGATTATATGTCCAGACCAATTCTGTCTCTGCATGCCTGTGGTAGGGGGGCTTAACAGGCAAGGAACTATATTAAAAAAAATACATACATATGTATGGGGGTGTGGGACTTGAATGTGTCCCCTCTGAATGTGTGTGCTTAAACAGGGTAGCACATACAAACATGTGTATTTATGTGTAAGAACGTCTGTGTGCAAAGGCAGCAACAGATACAGAAACAGGCTTTACTCACTACTCAGTATTCCTGGCACACTGATAAAACTCTTGAAGCCATCAGAGTGGATAATATCCAACAGACCGCAGAGGCCTGCTTAGATCCTCTAGCCAGCCCTCTCTGGTTTGATAAGATTGTGTTAGCCACCACCTCGCACCGCCTCGGACTTCAAACGGTTACATATTCCCCTCGAAATCGTTGCGGAAAGCGCGTCAGGGAGATAAATTCATTTCTGATCATACATCTAGCTCAATTTATTTATAGTACCACCAGCTATCCAAGCAGGAAGCGAGGATGAAGGAGGGTAGCAGAGAGAGCTGGAGTGAAATAAGAGAGATGGTGAATGAGCTCTATGAAGGAAAGGTTTTACCAATAAAAGCTCTAAACTCAACTTCCTGTTCTTTCCAATGCTTGTTTCCCCACTGGTCATTTCACACTCTCAACCTTCGTCTTCATCTCAAATCACAGCTGTGCACCATGTGTACACACAGAAATAGCCCTGATCATATGAAAAGAACTAGGATATAAAAGAATAGTATATTTCCTATCACTGTTTTTGATTTTGCATCTGAAGTGTTAAAACCACCTGCTAACACTTAAGATCTTCATGGTAAAGTACCATATACCACTGCTGATGTTTTTCTACTATCTGTATAATGTTACTCGTGTTAGCCATATGATGGCTGTTGATGGCATGTCACAAAGCTGCGTGTGTGTGTGCGCGTGTGTGTGTGTGGGAGTGAGACGCCTTATCAGGTGGTTTCATTTACTCATGTTCTATGCTCACTTCCTGCAGTATTTTTAGTATCACTGTCTTCACTGCACATTCCCAACCTCACAGACATACACACACATACACAGTCTCTTAGACAAAACAACATCTATCTCCAATCATTTAGCCAATCAGTTACATGGACACTACATGGATATTCATCCATCTTTCACGTTCTTGGCATAGATACTGAAAACACCCCTTACCAAACTGAGAGCCAATCGCTCTTCCTTTCCTTCTCTCAACAGTGCATGTGTGACGACATTTTTATGATCATTCAGACTGGCCTCAAAAGAAATCAGCAAGGGGACAGTATTAGTTGAGATGGAGATTGTGTGTTATGTTTTTTAGTGTATTCCCTGTAAATGAACAGAGAGAGAGAACATTATTATGCCTTTACCTTGCATTAAAATCCAACTTGTTGAGTTGTGGTTTGCTTTACACTTTATAGTCCTCATTTATGTGCAGAGAAAGGTCTTGGGGCAGCAAATAGCTCAGTAGGTAGAGCAGGCATCTACGAACCCCAGGTTGGATGGTTTGATTCCCGGTTCCTCCTGGCACCGTGTCTAGTTGTGCTTTGACAAGACACCGAAACCCCACGGTAACGCCATCATCCACTGCAGCTGCCCAAACAACAATTTCCCCAAGGGGATCAATAAAGTTAGTCATTATTATTAATCTAATACTGGGACTCTAGGACAAAATATGTGAAACGCACGTGTTTTTAAAGATGTACAGCTTTCATCCTTTCATTTAACAGTGGTGACTATATTTACAGTGGAATCTGAGTGTGATATATTACCATAATTCATTTTGGGGAGAATGCCAACTCTCAGTCAGAGCAAACACTTTCTTACAAAAAGCCATAGGTTAAAGGGTGGAAATCTGTTTATAAACTGTATATAAATGCAATCAGTGTAATTCTCAGTGCATACATACTTTTCATGTCCCTCATTTTGCAGAATAACTGAATGGCTTCAAAAGTGGTGATATATCTTATCATAAGACAATTAAAATCATTTTCAATCAGACTGAAGAGGAGCAGCGTGTTTGAGTACTACACTCTCAATTTCTAGATGTTTCGAGTAGCCTTTCAAATTGCAACATTTTAGTTCAAGTATCCTTCATCAACAGTCAACAAGAAGTTGCCACAGTTCAGAAAGACCAAATACAGTACAAGAGGCACCCAGAAACATTTCATGGCAGTCAAATTATGAGTATTAAGTGTCTGGTGTCTACGAAAGTGCATCACCTAATCATTTATCAACTAGTGTAATGAATCTCCATCCACTCACCATGAAGACAGAACAAGCAAAAAGTGTAGATCACACCGACAGTTACCAGTTCAGACAGTGACAGTTATGTTATGTGAATTACAGATGGAAATTCTCACTTTGTTTGAGGTGACAGCACTTTGACCTTTTCAAGACTGGATGTTCTCACAGCTGTGTAGGTGACAAGTGCAAGTCAGGCATGTAGCACACTATGTAGATTTAATAAAGAAATTAATGAATGTCTCATTAAGGCAAGCTACACTACTACAGCAGTGTACTGTAGCTCGCCTTAAAGTGCTGACAGCAAGTGAAAAGACAATGAGGACATGATGAGGAAAAAAGTACTGCTCCTTACATTTAGCTCGTGTAACTTGCTAATGAACTTGTGTAAACTATTAATGAATAAAAATAGGTAAATTATGCTATATGGATGTTGATTTAATCAACAATCTCACACAACCCTCCATTCTTTCCCATCTTGTTTAAACATCAAACAAACCATGTTCCCAAGCAAGTAGGCCACAAAGCCAGCTAGCCGGCATGCTAACAGCATGCCAAACTAGGCCTGAGCCACCAAGCCTTTCAAATAAACCAACTAAACTTCCTCTGCGTCCTCATATTAGCAACTAGTACCTACCCTGTCTTGATAATCTTCAAACAAACCGACT
>JAUBNQ010000008.1:14933604-14952894 GCA_032353495.1 Ctenopoma kingsleyae | reverse complement strand
GGGTCAGGTCCAAAAGGCAGGTTCATTCACATAGGTCCGGTCCGAAGAAAATGCTGGAAAGTCGCTTTGTTCTGGAGCCAGGTAGGTAGATAATCTGGCAGGGGAAAGGAGCTGGCAGACCTGCTTTTGAAGGGAGAACAGGTGAGTGGAGCTCAGCTGATTGCAGGTTAATTGATGAGAGCAGAGCCAGAGACCGTGACAGTCAAGGTATAGAAACACATCTTATGTATGCTTGCATACTTATATCATAGAAGAGATTCTCATTCTGATAGTGATGTTTGATAGGATTAAGATGAGGGCTCATAGAAAGACACTTCACAATAGTTTTTATTGGCATTTTTCTGTAAGAGGATCCATGATCTGAGACTGAGACTGAGCGTTCTGACATTGGGCAGCACGAATTCCTTCACAGTGTTGCACCCTCCGCAGATTCAAGGCACCAACAAAACTGTGGCCATGATTCGGGGTTGCTTTGTTGTCAGATAAAACAACCCAAAAACATAACTTCATCCTCATCATGTTTCATACTTATCACATTATTAAAAAGTTAATAATGACTTAAGATAATAAGACTTAGAGGCGCCACCATTCCTGTCATTTTCATTTGTTGTATTATTTAAAATAGTCAGTTGGATAAAAAATCCAAAGCAGTCTGATTTGTATGTCTTCATTTTTTTTATTAGAAAAGAAGAGATGATATTTTTAGACACAAATAGTTTGATACTGAACATATCAATTAAGGCCCACATAACACATAGATAAGGTTATAGGAGAAAGACTGTGGTCTAGCTTAATAGAGAAAGTTTCTACTTCACACAATGTGTTTATTCAACTTTAAACAAAACCACAATCTGTTTATAACCTTAACCAAAGTGCTTTTCTTGTCTAAGCCTAACCACAACGTGGGACTCTACAGTTGAACTCAGCTCTGCAGTTTCACAGCCCTGCACATTACTTGCCCTACATCCACCCCAACCGCATCCTTCTGACTTGAATTTTACTAATAAATATACTGCTTCACTCATTCAAAAAATATGTTAGAAAGTGCAATTTTAAAGAAGAAAACAATAATTGAAAGCTATGATCTGGTGAAGTGGATCATTTGACCTGAATCTAGCAGAACACATTTGGAGCAAAGAGCAGCTTTGGATAAAAGCACATACGTACAATTATGCTAAAGTGATCGTGATTGCTAAGGTGATTTATGTGCTTCACATTTTAGTGATATTAATGAGAGTTGTATTTAGTTTTCTGTTTACTGTATATTATTTCTTGTACATATACACAAAACACAGACTCACATGGCTTCAGATTTCTTCACAACAGAAATGGGAACACATGCAAATAGTCACACACACACACACACACACACACACACACACACACACACACACACACACACACACTCACAGAGAGAATGCCCACAATGTGGAGCTATCAGCTTTAGCACACCATCAGGGGTTTTTATCAGATGTTTCACTTTTTTTTCTTCTGTTTTCACTTTTCTAGCATCTACAGGAAATGACAGATGGATAGAGAAGAGGGGAAAGCAAAGGGAGGGAGGTTTTTTTTTTTTTTAATCTAAACTAAACCAGAATTCTGTGGTACCATATGCTGACCTGCAGAGGAATGTGCCATATGCTCAGAAATTCATCAAGGAATACTTGAGGCAAACACTGAATGAGACTTAATATTAAGTAAATTCAAAGAGCACTGTCTTAGTGCTATGCCAGCAGTACTACTGGTGAACACAGCTGTGGAGCTGTGAAATTGTTTTTTTATAGTGCTGCAGCAGGCATAAGCGGATTAATGGGTGAGATTAAACTTTGAATATGGCCTTGTACATAACTGACAAGGTGAATATATGAAATATGTATGAAAAGAGGATTGCCTTTAGATGTGCCAATAAATGAGCTATATACTGTATTTAAACTAAGTGATGCTTTCAATAGATATACTAACAAATATCAATTGGCCCATAACATTCTTTATGATATGGGCCAGTACCCATACATTCAAATTTCATTCTCAAAAAAGATACTCTGAGCTGGGGTGGATTTTCTAAGTTAAGTTTTAAAGTCAACAAGTCATGGTACTCTGTGAAATCCATGATAATCCATGTTTTTGTTGGAAACCAAACATGCAGTAACTTTCAGATAAAAATATCCCAACTGGTATCTGAAATATTACAGCGCAAAAGATGAAAGTATTAATCTACACTTAACTGCTCATAACCAGAGGATTTTATTCTTCAAAGTCATTTACCTCTGTAGCCATAATAGAACGTGTCTGAATTGCATGTGTGATGAGGTCACTGATCTGAATTGGTTTATATGTAAAGACCCAACCCTTTCTACCCAGCTAAACTGCAAATGTAAATACAAGATTATATTTATTATTATTATTATTATTGTTAAAGCTACTGTGTGCAACTTTTTTCAAATACTCCTTTTGCGAAAATATCCTCCAAAACACATTTTATTGTGGAGGGGTACTGGCGGCACCAGGCAGATTAGAGCAGATTGATCTTGAGTCTTATGCTAGTGCTAGCGTAATTTGCGTATTGCGTAGCTTTACTTAATGTACATAGCAAAACGCAATTGTGCTAATACTGAACATATCAGTAAAATGTTCTAACACAGAACTTTGAAATTAAAGTCTATCAGGAACACCACCCATCCAGTACATTACTTTCCCTAAAAATCATAATCGTTTTTGCAGTTTAGTTGCACAGGAACATAATTTTTAAGACACAGGGTAGAAATACCACTGTCTACCAAAAACCATCTTGTCTGAAGTGAAAACCACAATAACAGTTTTAGGAAATCAAATTGCTAATACTTTTGAGCCATCGTTCAACTTCTCTACCTGCAGCATAACAGAAAAATATTTTAAAAAGACACTCTTATATTCAATGATATGTGCCTCCTTCAGACAAATATAAATGTAAGGGTGTTCAAAGAGTTCTCTCATTTGTGTAAATGCAGAAATAGTATAAAATACACATACTTTGAAAAAAATGTGATTTCAATTTCATGAGGAGGTTCAAATCAACTTTAGCAAGTGAGGAGATGCCCCAAAGGCCTCCCCTTGATCGAGGGTGGAGGTATCTGCACAGAGCTGGCATTTTGATCCTCTCTCTCTCTCACATACACAGTCAGACACTCAGAGTGATATGGGGGGTTCTTCCCACAGATGTGATGGGGGATCATTTGTGTGCATGGGGTGAAATATCCCCCATGCCCCATACACACGCATAACCATACTGCCTGGGCCTTGCCTGTCTGCCACGGGTGTCAGTACATCTAAAAGGTCTCAACATAAATGGGATTAATGCAGTCTCTCTCCCATCGGCAATCATTAAGCATTCTGTTTAAAGCACAAACACACTCAAAATAAACGCACTTCCAATCTCCCCTGCTGCAGTAAATTATTCAAAGAAGAAAAAAATTAAGGGAAAGAGAAATAGAGAGAAAGTAAGATGTGGGGCACTGAGAGGAGGAGGTGTGCTGGATGGGAGAGACAAATAAATGAGAAGGAAGAGGAAAAACATTAAAGAATTGTTTTAGAGCTTAGAATCCTAAAAACACAAGCATCTTTGTCACTAAGGAGTGATGCCCGCCTTCCCTCTCACACCACCTTTCTCTGTTTTTCCCCCATTCCTATTTCTCCTTTCTTTGACTCTTTATCTTTTTCTCTCATGACATGTTCCTCTTTCCAACTTTCTCCTCCCACCTCCCTACCAGTTTGAAATCACTGCTTTCTGCTTGCCATACGTTAATAATTATTTACTTCCCACTGAGAGTAATTAAGCTAAGAGGGTTTATTTCTTCTCTCTTTTCATATTCTTGAACTTTTAAGACAAGGCATATAGCTTGAAATCCATGTTTGAAGGCCTTAACTAGTTAATAAAGTACGGCTCTCTGTTGCAAACAGAAGATTTAGTAATTGGAGAAGTAGATATAAATGCAGTATGGGCCAAAAGAATTATAACACATCTTCCAAAAGGTTTATTCAATGTATATGAGATTGTTGTAGTTTATCAATTTTAATTGTTAAAGGAAAGAAGAGTATAATTTTGGCAGATTTGTTTTCCTAATGTTTCTCTTTTCCTCTGTTCTGAAAGTGGAGGCAATTTTAGTTTAAATGCCTTTTGACAATAAATAAACCTTAATGCAATTTTGCCATTGCATTGTAAAGCACTGTGTATCACCTTTTTTCCTTGAAACTGGTGTTAAGAAATACTGCAAAACATGCCTATGTCAATCAAAAAAGTTATTAAATCCCTCGGCTATTTACAGCAGATGGGTGATATTGCGGGAAGGTCTTTCAATCAGATTCAGTGAGTGGGTAGAGTTAAACAACAAAGGAAGAACGACATCAACATTTCATGTGTGTTAAAAGGAACAAGAATCTTGTGCTAGATGAAAATGTAATGAAGGAACAGCAACACTAAGTTTTCTTTTATTGAAAAATGCAATATTTTTCCACCACTGCCACAGCAAACAAATAACTCTGTGATCACATACATACACACTATCCACAAAGATACAGAAGTCAGCATGTTGATGAAAGAATTTTGTTTGTGATTTTTGTCAGACCAACTGTTTCATTATTGTACTTTGTGTACATATTTAATATATGTTATTATTTTTGATATGTTTAATAAGAGAATCTCTCAAATATTTTCTCACCTTTAATGAAGCTGCTTTCAGAAAGAGAAGTTGATTCATGCCTGTCTGATTTTGTTCTGTCATCTCGGTGCTTTACATATTCATTTGTAAAGGTTTTTTTTTCTCACTTACTGAAGGTGCCATGCTCGTGTTCAGCACAGACTTGTTATTCCCGTTACATACGAGGCTGAAGGTTACATTTACGTTGTTACTCAGATGCTGCCTGACTCATTTTGCCTTCTACTCATTTATTTTGTTATCTTTAGCCATAATTAGCACATGTTTTTATATTCTGTTTGCAGAAAAGTGATCATAATCAACAGAATCAACTCAACTGAAAATGCCTTTTTGTACTCCAGTAACACTTCAACTCAACTTTTCTTTTACTTTTTTATTTGACAGAGAAACACTGGTGCATGATGAAAATCTTATTTACATTTTTTCTTCATTTTCTATTACAAACTATTATAATTCCATTACAACTTAATTTACTGTTCACTGACTTCTTCTAGATGCGTGGGAACATAAAACCAGGCCAAACACAATGTAAACCAACTTTCTGCAGTGTTTGGCTCATTAAATAAAGTATGAAGCTGTATTTATCATATAAAGTGGATACATCATGCTTAATTTGGAGTTTATCATTTATTCGGGGCCTCCATGGATACAAGATTTTGATTTTCAAGTTTAAAGCACGCAAATACGTGCTATAATTTCTATGGAATCATATGTTCACCCTCAAGCTTTCGGCCTCTCTTTATGTGCAACATGGGCACCCATTTTCACAAAAGTAAATACATCGGAACACAAAAAGCATAATATGACCTCTTTGTCACGATATGACCCTGAGGGTGTCCAAGAGTTTTCCAATTTCTACTGCAGGCTCATCTGTAACAGTCACTCCATTGCACCAACTCACGTCCTTGGTTCTCCCCAAACCCTCCAGACAATTTGTGGTAGAGGAAGACACCTCAGAGACTGGGGTAGGGCCTGTCCTGTCTCAACAGTCCACAGCAATTAACTGATTATATCCTTGTGCCTTTTTGTCTCGTCGTTTGACACCTGCTGAGAGGGATTATAACATCAGAGACCTGAGAGCTGTTGGCAGTTAAATTGACGTTAGAAGAGCGGCAGCACTGGTTGGAGGGAGCAGAACAGCCCTTACTAGAATGGACGGACCACAAGAACCTGAAATACATATGCTCAGACAAGCACCTCAGCGCTAGAAAGGCCTGATGGGAGTTATTCTTCAACCGGTTTTTCACGACAATTTGACCCGATGTACCTGAACTCTGCACCAGACTTCATTCTTCATTTTGTTGCTCAGTTGGGTGCAGGAACGGTTGACAGTGAGCAGGAGGTGATGCGAGCACAGGTGTTATTCGTACCATCTTTCCTGCACTCAGTTTTGGGTCCATTGACGGTTTTGGTGGCCATCCCTGTCCAAAGATGTTTAGGAGTATGTGGCCACTTGCACCATCTGTACTCAGTCTAAGACCCCAAAGTGCCCTCCTGCCAGCCTACTGCAACCCCTGCTTGTTTCTGGTTGTGGTGCTTTTTAAACAGCGCTGTTCACCAATAAGGAAGAGGCAGTGCTGGTGCCATCAGACCAGGCCTTGATGAGACGGTCAAAACATGTTGTGCAATGAAAAGAGCTAATTCTGTGCACCTTCACTTTTCCCAGTGGTAAGAGCAGAGCATCTGTCGGACAAAGAGTATGTCTTTTTACTTCAAACCTTCGGCTACAAATGGGAATTGCAAACTGGCCCCACAGTTTGATGGACCGTTACCCATCTCTAAGGTAGTCAACCCAGTGGCAGTTTGCTAGAAACTCTCCAGACCCTGAGGATTCACCCATGTCTACAAGGTCAAGCCTTTCTCCCAGTATAAATAATATAGTATATAAAGCGATGCTGAGTTACATTTTACTATCTATGCTCCTATACTTACCTGTTCTGTTTGTACCCTCCTGGACGACCCGAGTCTCCACCACCCCTGCACCTGTTTCTCATCTTCTACATCTGATACCTTTACATGTGGTTTCTTCTGCAAACGAAGGCCAGCAATAATTAATCAGATGTGATGTCACTGATTAAAAAGGCAGTACGATGTGTATAAAATATTTTTTGCTATATGATATATATAGGATTGAAAATTAATTCACTGTAGGCAATATGATTTGCTACTTCTTTTACTTTTTTTTTTTCACTTTCTTTTTCCTCCAGTCAATCAAATCGTGTATCATGTATTTCTGGTCTATCTTGTCCATATATGATACTGCATATTCTTTTTTCTATCATCTTTACATCAAAGTGAATTAACAAGTAGATGTTCTGATTAACTTCACATGTAATATGCAGCCACATTGACATGAAATACATAAAAGTAATTCCCACTTTTTTCCAATTAGCTATGACTTTGCTGTAGTTAATTAAATTTCTCTTGGTTCAAAAGCCAGATTGAATAAGACTTTTGGGTATAGATATGTACTCTGCATATCTGTGCAAAAGTGATTTATGAAGCTTTAAGATGAAACGGCAGAGCCATTAAGTATTTTTCCTACTAACGCATGGTTTTATTCTGATTTCCAATGTACGTATCTTGTTAAGTACGTATCATCTTCTTGTTAGGTGTAACATTATCTCTTGGGAATCCCAACAGGTGAAAGCCTTGCATGTTTTCCATTATTTCCCATTAAAACATCTATTTGTAAGCATTTAAGTGTTGATTTAGTTTAAAAGGTTTATCCTATGTCAATTTATTTCACTCTTCTTTGTTTGGCTTTTCCATTCTCTCACCACAGTAAAATGTCAAAACCATAAGAAACCTAATGAAAGCAATTTTCAAGTTAAAAAAAGACTTTTGAACCCTGTCTAGGGCTGAACCATACCTTTTTCTCAACTCTATTACTCTCTTCTCTTTTGCCATCTTTTCATTCTTATAAAATGGTACACAGTGACACTTCATAACCTACAGCACTCATCTGTGGCAAAGCATCAAGTAATGATAGCATTTATGATAAATGCTATCATTACTCCCAATGTATAACACTGGATGGTATCTTTTATGAGCGATAAATAAGTGCAGGCATGCATATTTGTGCTGGTAAGTAAGATAAAGAGAGCCAGAGGAAGAGAGAAAGTCACTGAGCCATGTATATTTTACCATTAATGTACATATTCCCAAGGGTAAATCTGGTGAATGTGTAGCTGTATTTGTTCATGTGACTGGAAAATCATACTGAGCTCGGGGCTTTCCTTTGAACACATATATGTTATAACGTTGTGTCAATGCAACTGTTTGCTTGTGAGCATCTTCAGATTATTTAAATCACACAAGGATATGGAGTACTTCGCTATTTCTTGTTGTGGGCTCCTTATTACAGTGTAAGTGTTTATGGCAAGCAGTCAGACAATAGTCATCTTATTTTTTGTGCACTGTTTAGCAATGCACATCATTGTCAGTTCACTCAAAAAAAGAAAACAATCTTACATCCTGATCCTACATGTATGCAGACTTCAGAAACATACTAACGTGTACTTACATTGTCATTTAACATGGTCAGTAAATTCTTTTTAAAAAAGCAACTTAAGGAACTTAAGAATAATATTATTTCCTCATCATCATCATCCTGTGTTTTGTGAACATACATTAGAGGATGGAAGTTCATCATAAGTCGTGGTGTTGTTAGTGTGGGTTAGAATCAGAGAGAGCACTTTGAACATATTAATTAATAATCCATGGCTGGGTTATTAGTGTATGAGCGATTTCAGCCCCCTCTTACTACAGATGAGTAGAACCAGAGGTCATCAAGGTTAAAGATGAAGGATGACACATACCACTTCTTGACTCCAAGCACATTAAAAGAAAAACAACTACATTTCTTTCACATTCATTGTCAGTCTTTTTCCTCATGAGCTGATGCACTTTTGCATGAAACAACTGAGCTATTTTTATCCTATTAATGAATTTGCTTGCATTTTGACTTAATTTCAACATAATTACATAATAATAATTAGACCAGTTTATAAGTTCTTTTAAGCTTTTACAATCGAAAAATGTTTCAGCCTTTCACTGCTCAGGGTGAACACATATCTTTTAAGAAATCATCAAATGCAGCCCATTATCCACACATCAAATGGAAAAACACCCCGAAGCCACCAGCCACTATAGCCAATTTAATTTCCATACGCTTATGCTAATTACCCTGAAATAATTAAGCTAATTCAGAAAGATGCAAATGTGTTTGAGGTTGGGTTCATTAGTAAAGGGCTAGTACATGTCTGCCAGTATATGTGTGAGTGTTTGTGTTTGTGTGTGTGTGAGGGGGGTGGGGGGTGGGGGGTGAGAGAGAGAGGTGAGTTTCATTACTGAGGGGGCCTAATGTGTGTGGAGAGAAAAGCTGTGCAGTAAGGGAAAGAAAAAATAATGTATCTGGCAGGTGCATATTCTTTATTCATGTTCCTCTGTGTGGCTGTGAGCAACTTTTATAATTAAATAGATTTTTAACCTGCCATTCATAAAATATACTGCTATGTCACATACCGTATGGTCACTGTTTTCTTTCTGAGACCAATGACAGGAGACCAATCTATGGTCGCTAATTAAGCACTGTAACATGCCTTTAAACATCTTTATGCTGCATTTTCAAACATATGCATGCGCTGAAATACACATACAATATAGATTCACACATAGTCTGTCTGGTCCCTCAAGGGTAGGCTGCGGTGCCACCGAAGGTTGTAGCAATTGAAAACACCGTCTTCCAGTTGTCACAAATATGATATAAATGTACCCCCAGAGCAGTAAGGCTGATATGGCCCGCAATATGTCAATTTTTTCTCCTCTTTTTATATTGTGCTTTGACGTGATACCATAGCTGAAATTAAATCAACTTATTTTCATCTCGACAGGGTTTTTTGTTGACCAAAAAAAAAGACACAAATAGCGCAGACTAGCCCGCAGTGATTAAATTAAAAGAATATGGAGACACTCTGTTCATTTGCATCATGTTGCATTACACATTATGTTGTCTCATAACATTATGTTGTTATGTTGTGTTTGAAAGGGATGAAAATTTAGATTTTTCCAAATGCTTTCTTTTAGGTAGGTGGACTGTCATTTCTGAGACAGTAACAAATTAACAAATTAGGAGATTAAAAAGGACAGGATTAATTATGTAACTGGTAAATTTAAAGCAATAAAGGCATTTACCTCTAGTGGGTAAATAGCTAATCAAATTCCTGGGTCATCTCCAGATTTTCAGAGATCTTTACACAACATACATCGTTTATCTGGGTTTTTTAAAAATGTCTGTCATTCATGGATAAGATAAAAGTAGGCGAAGTGCCTGAAGGCATCTCTTCTCTTCTTGTCTCTCTCTCTCATCCCAGTGGTCTCGTGTGTGGTCACTGGTTTGCTTGACAGTACAGTACAAAACAAAATAATTAAAGAAAACAAAAGAGCATCAAAAGCTCCACTTGAGTACATGCTTCCCCAAAGACTGGCATCTATACATTTAATGTATGTCAGTCACAACACTAAGCTTTGTAGAAAGAGCACACACACAACGAGTAAATGTGGATGTACACATATACTGTATAACTTTCTAGTATGCTTTACATACTAGATTAAAACTTTTGTGTTTGCGTTGTGAGCATTTTAAAAACAATGATGGCATTTTTATGTTGAGGGTTTGATTTGAACATATAGATCACACAAGGTCACATTTGGGTTTGGAATGAGTGAGTTTTATGACCAGAATAAGAATCATGCAAAATGAACCTGTTAGGAGTGTCATTAATGTAAATGTAATGGGGATCCACTGATATCATCCACATCATCCCCTCCAGTTTGGAATGAATCATCACTCTAAAAATCATCTCCCTAATGCAACCCATCGTTAAACAATCAGAACTTATTAAGCTCCTTGTTTGTTAATCAAGCACTTGCTTGTTAACTGAGAGATGAGATAATAGACCTCTAGTGTGTGCGTCTAATTTTGGGGGATGTCTGTCTTTCTGATTGTTTATTGCTTTTAAATTCCAGGCTCTGCTATGAAGGTCTATCTAATTGGTTTGTTTGCTTTTCCCTGCAGCATTTAACCAGTGTGACTCAGTCAGGAGTTGGTTGTGTTATCCAGTTTTTTTTATTTGTTTGTTCCGTCTGTCTCCTAAAAGTCGTATAAATGTTTCCTCTTGTATCACAGTGCTTGTTTGTGTTCAGGTTAAAAATGAACATTTGAACCTGCAGACAGGTGCATGCAGGGAGTTCATTCTAATAGAGACTATTACGATTGCTTGCTTTTGTTCTTTTTACTTAATCTCTTGTTTATTCCTCTTATGTTTCCATTGACAGTTACAGTCTATAATCTGATTGTGTTGATGGGTCTAGAATATCACGGAGCCATGTCACTTTGGTTTAAATTTTTTAAAAATGTCTCTTGTGTTTAATGTTTAGGAGATTGACTGTGTTGCCTTTACACTTATTACCAAAATATACAGCAACCCACATAGATTATCAACCTCCACAACACTAACATCAATGGTTGAGAAAGCCTCCACTTTATCCTTCAGCCTACATAACTGTAAGTCGGAAATCCTAAAACAAGGAAGGGTTTAGGGCACAAATGTTTCTACTCTATTGTGAATGTTAAGTCCCTTTAAGAGAAAAAACAGTGCTGACAAATCCTTGTCAATGAATGCATCAAACCTGATCAGTCTGGATTTGATTGGTATTATCTAATGTGTTGTTAAACACAGAGAGAGACAGAGACAAATAAAATGGGGATGAGGGACTAGTCCACATATTTAAATTCTTGGTTTTTGAAATAATTTCATTATAAGCCACTGGACAAATATACTGCTTCTGTTAAGATGCTTTGAGGCCGAAAATGGCTGCATGGTTACATGAGAATGGTTTGATGTTGCAGCAGGTAATTCATGGAGTATTGACCTAAAGCCAGCCACAGAGCTATGCCAGATGATAAATAACATGGATTTAGTCAATGATGTCTGTTCTTGTCAGTAAAGCTTTTTCCTCTTTCTCAGGATTTTATTTTTCTGAGAGACTCTTAAAGAGGAATTGTCATGTTTTCATGTCAAAGGCATGCTTTTATCTGTTTGTTTTCCAGGGTGCTTGAAGTTGTTTACTGTGCCAGGGGGGCTTTCAGTCTCTGCATGTGAATTTGTATGTATGTGTGTGAGAGAGAAACACCTAACCATGGATGATGCAAGAAAGAGGTGCAAAACTGACATCTAAGCCTTAATATATCACTGTATCAAGTATAAAAGTGCTCAGCGCCGACCACAGGACAACATTTAGAAGTGCCCTACTTATCTTTGATCATGAAAAGCCACCATTGATTTCCAGCCAAATGTTGACATAAAATAAGTCAAACGTGCAGATGACCTTTCTGAGTCTCCCAGAGCAGAGCAGGGGCAAGGTACAAAAGCTGGCAGAGTATGTGGTGGAAATTATTCCTCCTTGACATTTCAGAGACCTCACCCCACCGGTTTTTAGAATTCCAGTCCAGGCACCAAAGAGAAAATGTCACCTTTTTTATTTACTTGGGGGAATACACCAATTAAATGTGACTTTAAGGCCAGGCTATGATAGCTGCTCTCTACCACTGCCATGGTTGCTCATGGGCCAACACACACTCTCTCTAAGAATGTGTCCTCATCGTATCAATGACATTTTAAATAATGCTCATGCTTGACCCTGTTGAGGTAACCTTTCTCACACAAGCAATTTAGAATTAGTCTCTGCAGCTTTCTGAACTAACTGCACTGACCTGTGTAGATATCATCACAGTTCCCAGTCCAAACTCAGCCAGGACTCAGCCAGGATAGGAAGTAGCTTGCTGTTTAGTTCTGCACAATCCCAACTTTTACAAAGTAATGTCTCCATAAAAAAATGCTAAAATACATACCATTTTGTTGTGAGCAGGGCTGTATTCTGTCAGTCTGTCAAATGTTCTGTGGTTGAGCAGTCTAAGCCCTAAACCACAAAGTCATCACACTGGAAGTTCAGAGCCATTTGCACTATTTGTCAGAAGAAATAAACACTCTCTGAGGGATGTTCCCCATCCCTGTACAGTTGTATTAGGCAGTGATACATTGCTTTTCAACCCACAACAAGTGATAATTCTTCTGAGAAACCAATAAAATAATTAAGCATTTGTTGTTTGTTTTTTTATTTGCTCTGTAAATAAAGTGACTTAATTGCAAACTGAATACTCAGAGTCACATCCAAAGATGCAGGTTGAGTTAAAAAGAAAAACAGAATCACAAGTTTGAAATGCATCCTGAGGTTCCATCATCCCCAATAATAACACAAGTCATGTGTTTCTTACACAGCACCAAATTCACTCACTCTTTTCTCGGATGATATTATCAATTAGTGTATTCTCAGGAGCAAGACATTCAATGATTAACAATAATAAGACACAGAAGACACAGCATCCATACTCATTATCTCAGTGACAATGAGGCATTTTGAGAACATCCTACACACTTATATGTCTGCCAAGTCTCCTTTTTCACTGCGTTTTACGTGACTTGGACTGGGTTCAGTCAGTGAACCCTGTGGAATCATGACTTGATGTAAAAATGTACAATTTTATGCAAGAAGCATCAGATCAAAAATAACTGATGCAACATATTAAATTGGACGGGAAATGTCTCTGAAGCACAGGGGATCTTCATCTCTTTCCCCTGCTCCTTCTGCCCACAGCCCCCCTCTCTCTGTAATTAGTGCTTTTTTAATATCTCCTGCAATGCTTCTTTTTTTCTATCAATGTATAGCTTTGCTATCCTCAGCTGGGAGACAGAAAGAGTGAAATGTGGAGAGGAAAGGTCCTCTGTGGCTGTTAATAGTTCTCATCTCTCCCCTGGACTTTTCCTTTAATTGCTCCACTCTGCCTGCAGGGTCACTATTACTCTGAACAAGTGCAACTCTGTTTTTCACTGCTTTTCATGAATATCATTTTGCAAAACAACTGCTTTGAGGTTTCTGAGGCAAGGAATCAAATCTCATCACCTATCCCTATGCAAATGTATAAGTGTTCTTGGCATTTGCAGACCACAATATCTTTCATTTCGTTTTTTAAGACTTCGACTGATTTGACACCCACAACACTTTGAAGTAATCTGCTTTAATCAAGCAAAATGCCTTTCGAAGTTTTGACAGTCAATGGTCAGAGAGCATAGTCTGAAACTAAGCGAGTTTGTGGAAGGTCCCCAAATCCTATTTGTAACTTTGTGGAAAAATAGACGCTAAGTTCCCCTGGTTCTCCTTTCTAATTGCCTTGCCCTGTCTCTTGGGTTATTATTGCTCTCATCAAGTGCAACTACATTTTTAGTGTTTTTGAATGTCATTTAGTCTGCATACTAATCCCTGGTTTACCCAGCAAAAAAGGATAATGATGTCTACAGCATTTTGGGCATTTTTTGCTAAATGTATTTGGAGAATAAAAGTCTGGAGCAACAAAGGGAAAAAGAAAAGAAAAGAAAAGAAAAGAAAAGAAACATCTCATTCTCTCAGTGTGGGTAAAGTGTTGAAGCTCATTATTTGAAAAGCATACAGCTACAGCACACATTGATTTTGGCAAATAAAAGAAATTAAATTGTGTCAAATGTTTATTTTAAACTTGACTAAAGCTGGTTATTAAAAGAAGCTAAAGTATGTGAAGGGGAGATGAGAAGGACGAGCATAAACTACTGACAGAGAAGAAATAGCGTTCCTTCACCTAGAAAGGTGCTAAAGTGTAGCTCAAATAGTGCACTTCCTTTTGTCATTTAAAGTAATGTATTTAGACAAACATTGCCTATTGATTTCTTCTAGCTGAATAATGTCAACTCCTGACATTTAAGATCACATCAAGGTTTTATATATCAGCAGAAAGGTTGTTATGGTTAAGGTAAAGGTGCCTACTAGCCAACTAGCATGTTATTTGGCTTGTTTTTTCAAATATGTAAATTGTTAAAGATGCTTAAATGCGATGAAGTGTGAGCAAAGACACTGACCTTACTACTGTTTTCCTTTGAGCAAGATTCCAGTAAAACTGACAAGAAGAAAGATGAAAGGAAGGTGAGATACTAGAAAATACATTATTATTATTATCATTATTATTATTATTATTATTATTATAGATTTAATTTATAAAGCACGTTACATTTAGAAAAATCTCAAAGTGCTACATCACAGATAAATGGAAAAAAAACAAACAAACAAAAAAACAGATGCAACAATAAATAACCAGATTTTAGGCCATATCTCAGGTGCATTTTTTTTTAAATAATGTAATGTGTGCATCACAGAATCATAAGAACACAATCATGTCCAAGGTGTGATTGGCTGCCAGTAGTGCAATAATGAATACTTTCCTCTGCCAAGGTGCAACCTACTACCGTTTTCAAGTGACGTTTATCCAAAAGCAGATCCATTATTCGCTTGACTGGATAACAAGCTCTGTAACAATATAGGAAAATGTACTACTTTGGATATCACAGTTTCCTGCCTATGATTCAACTTAGTAATGTGGTTAGAGGGTCCAAAAGCACATTTTACATCCAATTTTCTTGGACCGTGCTGTGTAGTGGCCTCCAGGCAGGACACTGAAAGCACATGATTCTGTACTGGCTGCATAGCCACTGAAACAATTAGTTATGCAACCTCTGAAATACACAAAGAAAACTGCAAGTCACAGTTGACTTTTTACTATTAAAATAACATGAAAAGAAACATAATTTTAGATGTTTATATAATATATGCAACCATTATATCTAAACGGTCCTGCAAAATACTGAGGCTTGTACTGTGCTGTGTGTCTGCTGTGCAAGATAAACCTGTCTGCATTTTTATCACACCTGACAATATAAGGTTTACTTGAATTTAATTCAGTTTGCAGGTTACTTGCAAAACCTAGTGTGCCTAGCTATATACAGTATATGGATCTGTGTTTGTACGCTCACTATTTGATGTTGTGTAAAGGATCTGCAGACCACAACAGACAAGTATTATTTACCCTAAACAATAAACATTATCCTTTCCTTTTTATAACATAAATTTGAATCTAATTGATTAATTCTATGTGGGTGATTGAGGGTATCCTGCGTGTGTAAATAGCTAAAGGGTTATCTAAATTTTATCCCAACAACTTTCCTAAATCCTGCTAGGATTGCTATTACTTTTCAAAGGTGCTGTGAGTGTGATAATGCGTTTGCCCTGAAATAAAGACAAGGAAGTTTGACACATAAATGTTAAAGCATAAGTGCTTACATTTAAAAGTGGTTTTGTGTACAGTGACAAAACACAAATACCTGTAGATGTATTGTTCTTTAGGATAACAAACACAGAGTCTGGGAACAAGGAATATCCCTGTCACGATGATGGAGGATGTTGCCTGTGCTGTGCTCTTTTAATGAGGACATTTTGTAACCCTGTTGTTGTGTTGTTATTCAACACACACATACCCTTCAACATGCCTTATTTATTTAATTTGCTTACGTTTTATAGTATATCAAATATTAAATGTTGTTTAAACATTTTCTTCTGGGTTAATAATATGAGTAAATCCAAACAGACACATACACTTGATGTATAATATTCTCACAACGTACACATCGAGGAGATCCAAAGACACAATGTCAATAAATCAAAACTGAATCTGCCAACCAGATCACTTCCCTCCAAGGTCAATCTGCCAGTCATATTGGTTTTCAAGAGGTCAGGGTTCATTCAGCAAGAAGCTTGTCAATGTATCACCCTGTTTCCAGTCAGCATCTGTTGTGTGTGTTGCATGTGTGTGTGCAATCCAGGCAAACCTGTCCACTGGCCCTGTTTCAACAACAGATCTAGGTACAGTCCAACGGGGAAGAAAATTATTCCATTCATCTGCAGTCAGGCGGACATCAAAATGTCCATAGTAGAAAGAGCAGTGTGTTGTTTGTAATATTTACAGTATGTAAATAGTTACTCTTTTATTACCTGTGTCTTGTCTTGTCACTGTCTTTTTGTTGCACTGTAGAGTTCTGTCACTAAAACAAATTCCTCGTATGTGTAAACATACCTGGCAATAAAGCTCATTCTGATTCTGATTCTGATTTTAAATAACAGAACATGCTATTTTCACCAAAGATTATTGAATAATGTATTTTGTTGTTTACAAAAATTATTATTTCCTTGCTATACCCTATATCCTCAGTGTGTAAAAAAAACTACTTGAGCAACATTCAGTGCAGTGATTTGGTTGGCTGAGGGAATTAGAGATGTTGTAATGCCCTGGCAACACACACACACACACTCCTGAGTTAAGTGACTTGCCAAATCTCTGGGTAGCAACACGGGCTCTGTGCCTAAAAGTCTGTGTATGCTTGTGTATGTATGTGAGAAAGAGATTGAGAGAGACTGCAGGCATAATACAGCACATTTGGAAAGGGCTTCATGTACCAAAACAACATTTTAATTACCATTCTGTTACATCAACCAAGTTTTCCGTCGCTCCCTCAACCACTGCACATGAATACACGTGGTCTTCCACACGTGCACTACCCCTACTATTTATACCATTCATCCTCTGTTTGTGACACAGCACACAAAAAGAAAACATTTACGATTATGTTCATGGCAGGAGATAAATGACACACGGAAACACAGAATGAATAGAAGCAGGCAACTAGAGAGAACCTTGACTTAATGTGCTTACAGGGAGCTGTTATACCTTGAACTTTCCTAATAAAGTTATTTTGTCTGCCAAATAGCTCCATTAGCAATCTTTGTAATCACAGTCAAAATGTCTTCTATTTATTAAGAACAATAAAAGCATAGAAATTGGCAGGTCAGAAAATGGCAAAACAGAGCAACCAGTCCTTATAAAACCTTACAACAAAAAAATAAAAGCTTGTGCTAGTTCTTTGATGATATACCATCTAAGGTTATAAAGGGAAATAGTATAAATCCAAATATATAGAAAAAAAACAGGTCTGTAGCAGTGTACATTTAGACAGTGTGGCGTACAACAGAATAAAACCACCCAAGACCCATAATGTGCCGAACCAACATTTTGAATATTGAATGCTTAATTAACGAGGACAATGGGAAAAAAAATTCCCAAGTTACCAAGAGGTCTGGTCTGTCTGGTTTGGACCAGAGCAAGTAAGCTGAACTAGTTTCTCTAATAGTCGTCCAGAGCAAGCTGTCTGTCTAGTGAAGATAATAAATACTATTTTCCCCTTAATATCATGAGATCATCACCAATATATGCTTCACACTAATGGCCGGCAAAGACAGAGGAATATTTGACCCATTAAAGTGGCAATACTGTATGTGGCATGAATATGAATGAGTGGTTCTAATTTATCCTAAAAAGATTTTTCCTGCATGTGTGTTTACTTACTAACACATTCATCACTGTAGTTTTTAGCTGGTCTTTAGCTGACTCCATCTGTTGACTGTCAACTGATGCAATAGAAGGCAACTGCTAAGAATTAGCTCCCCTACTGTCTGTATTTATACACAGCCTGGTCTCTCTGCCCCTCTCCCTGCGAAAACACACAAACACACACATTTTTGCATATATTCTTGTACACACAAACATATACAGGTCGTACAGCATGTTTGTACTATACAAACATATTTTTTAATACTAATGAAAATAAAAAAAACATGACAAAAAATAATATTGGTGATGGCCTAGAACACAGATTGTTTATTAACATTAAAAAGATTCCTTTTGGGATTTCCTCAAATTGTTCCCTTAGTGTCCATAATTCCTGTGGGCTAATACTATACCCAGAGTGTGTGTGATTCCCTCTGTTTTCCTATCTGCTTGAACAGCGATTTGACCGTACTGTACACTTTACAGCATGACACAATTTACAGCATTTAACCTATTTGAGAATTGGCATAGGTGCTCTCCCTTCCTCCCTCCTGTCGACACATTCAACTTCCATCCAAATGACACAACATGGTTTAAAACTAGCACATGGTGAGGGCACACTGGGTCAGAGCAAAACAAGCACACACACAAAAAAGGGGGTGGCAGACGGGACAGGGGTAGTGCATCTGCTTTTTTAATTAAAATGAAAGAGGGGCCCACAGACAAGGTCTGAATCACAATGGGGTCCATGTGTACACACACATACACAGACCTCTGTTGTCAATCCATGAGGCATACAACTGCCCCCTACTGGAGAAAAATGAGAGACAGAAATATAATTAGGTAATATTACGTTAGAGGGAGTGCTGTGGTACTGTATCAGCTTGGCTGTGGCGCGGTTGTAGGCACAAGGCCGCAGACTGAGTGCTGAAGATATCACAGTTTTGCAGTTCTACAAAAGTTCTACCATTTATCAGTAGACAGTAATGAGCGACAACCGTTTGTGATTTGTTTATTTAATCAGTTATCTGGCTTCACCAACACAAATAATTCTGTAGCTGAACCAGTCCTTTACTTTACATGTTACAGCAGGTCATGGCCTGCTGCTTTGATACATGTACATTCATGCGTATGTTTCCATTTATCGTGCAACCAGAGGACAAAAGTGTCTGTTGAGAGTCGCTTTATGTGTGTGAATCCACAGCGGGTTAACAGATTGATCCTCCTGTCCAATAA
>JAUBNQ010000008.1:14898933-14913822 GCA_032353495.1 Ctenopoma kingsleyae | reverse complement strand
GTGTATGTTAGTGTTTGTGTACTGTAAGCATTATGATGCAAAGCACTTGCAATACCACCCACTCAGCCTGTACTAGGATATATAAACAGTATAAAAGCATCACAATCACACAATGTCTGCTTTTATATTTGTCTCTTGTCATTCAGTCACATCAAAAAAAAAGTAAAACACACACAATCATACAACGATAAAATGGATCAAAACAGAACTGAGGGGTCAGAAGAGACAAGGGCAAGAGTAAGTAAGTGAAAGAAAGGACACAACTGGACATAAACAGAAAGAAGCAAAGACACAAGAAAAGAAATGTAACAGAACAAACACACAGTGGGAAAACAAAGAATACCAGCATTAGGGAAAGGAAAAAGAAAGAGCGGCAAATCTGCCCAGGTAAAGATTTGTCCATTCAACTTAATTTTCTGTCATTCTGTCAATTTGTGGCGACAGAGGGACATTATTTAGTACTCTTATTCCTCCCTCTCTCTTTCTCCACCAGCTCTCTCCTCTTTCTATTGTGCCTTTCATACAAACTGTCAGTGTGCTGTCTTGTGGAAGGAGCAGAGTCGTTTTCGTCTCTTTCTCCTATTCTCGTGGTCTCCTTGAGAAAGTATGCTATGAAAAGAGCTGATTAATGGATGGCACTCAAGCTGCGGTTCTGTCTCCTGATTTCTCCGTCTTCTTCGCTCTCTTGCTTTCATTCCTGCTTCTTTTTTGGCCTCTCTCACATCCACCCCTCCTCATTTATCATTTAATTTCATCTGAGGATGAGGACTGGTGAAGATACTTTTTCTTTCCCTCACCATGCTGTTGAGTGGTTTCTCGCCTATTGTGTCCCACTAAAAGACTCATTACTGTCCTTCCCCCTTCTGCAGAAAGTGCCATTTCTGTGAATGAAGGGCTGACAGATGGAGTGATAGAGACAGAAATAGAGAGAGGGAGATTTTTTTCTACATTTTCAAACACTATTTGACCATATCAATATCAGCATCTACAAAAATAAAAATCCGAAAAATATCCTAATTTTAACAAGTCATTTTGTACATTGTTTTTCACCACAAAACATTCTGTTTTAAAACAAGCACCACAATGAGCCCTGCTTGTTTTGTTTGTGGAACATCCTCCATACTGTGAATAGTCCACAGTAACACCTTGCAAGATCATCTAGTCTATGATGGCTCACACCAGACAATCCCAGTCTCCACACTGTCCCTTTAAAGTGTGAACTGTGGGTCTCCAGACCAGATCTGCAGAACAAGTGAGTACAAGTACTAAATAATTTTAGTACACTTAATTCCTCACAGGACTGGAACCTTATACATGAAACCAGAGCTGAAACCAAAAGCTTACATTTGCCACAAATATTTTGAGAGAACAAAAGACAGGATGTCATCCACGTCAATAACAGCAAATTCCTCTCACACATCCATGTACCTGTGCTCATCCATCAGCTGTCCGTATCTAAATCATCATGTTTCACATCTACTTGTATCTGTCCATTTCAGGTCCATCCATTCACAGCCAGCTCTCTGAATTTATTCATCTATCCATTCGACCACATTGCTTCATTCCCACACACAACAGTATGGATGCTGGCTGGTGTGCAATCATCTTTCTCTTTTCATCTCTAAAGTGAAAGATGTCTCATTTTGTTCCTCTTTTGACAAATGGACATTATAGACCTTAGTGGGTTCCTCTACCTATCCAATCAGACACTTACTGTATGTACCACTCCTGGCTTTTCTGACTTTCCCTTACAGCTCTCTCTGCATTATAGATGACACAAAAAAGCTTGAACTCTGTCCTTCTATCAGCTTCCCAGCTACCATGCACCTCATCCTCCTGGCCCCTTATTCTTCTGTTTTTATCTCTTTCTTTGCCAAAAGCCTGTAATTAGAGACTGTGCTGCAAGGGGTGAGTGTCTATCTGCCTTTTCCTAATCACTCACTCATTTCTCTCTTTCTCCCTCAAATAGACACGCACACTCAGCTCAGCGTGTGGTAGACTCACGCAGAGAATCATAGAGAGATAGATCTTAGTCTTAAAATATGTATAGGCAAGTCAGTAGTGTGTGCGCTTAACGTTAGATGTGTGTGTAGTACATTGGTATGCTGGATGTTTGGTGGTGGAGATTGTACTGAATACAAATGTGTGCATATGTATGTTCAATCAGTCCCCTTCTAACCCCATTTATAATAATAATAGTGAATACAGATACTGGACAGACGGCACATTAACCAGAGGGCTGTATGTGCAGCCTGCAGATACCACTGTGTTTCCAAGCCATTAGGTTACTTATCTATTAGCACTGTGCTGCCACTCTCTTATAAACCAACGTAAGGACTATGGGCCATACGATCATAAATAAATAATAAAGATCACTTAATATAATAATATGTTAATTGCCCAACTCCATTTGTTTGTTACTTAATCTAATGCTTAGACAATGCACATTTGATTTCACTATCCTTTTATTAAACTACCATTTCCACTTTTGTTGCTGTTGTTATGACTTCCTTTCATTGTAGTCTCAACACAGCTTGTCACTGACTTCACCTCCTACCAGATGTGTTCAGACAGGGTCTACAACAGAAACGATCTGGCGATGTTTTCTAATAAGCTATTGTTATTTTTCGAAAGTGCTTAATGCCAAATCTGCAAAAAGTGTTCACACTGGAAGACACAAATCTTATTTTCTCTATCTCTCTGCAAGACAGTGCTTGAGTCATTACATCAATCCAAAGTGAAAATAAATGAACGCCTGGGTGTGTTGTATAAGAATGTTGAAGAATGCTGAACTGAGTGTAAGTCTGGGGGGCAAATATGTGGGGTGAAACTAATGCAACTGTCTGTGCACTGACAGGGTTGCAGACTTTATGAGCCAACTAGTTTTACAAGGTCTAGTACCCACTTTTGAACTTTTCATTGCTGAGCGACAAGTCGATTGGCTTGCTGTGAAGTCTCTCTCTTTCTTACTTTTTATCTTATTCTCCGCCATCCATCTCTCTCTCTGCATGCCCTCGTCTTCATCAGCGCCCTCTCTCTCTCATGTCTCTGCCTGTTCTTTAGTTCTCCTCCCTCTCTGTCTGGTGGTAAAGGCTGATGGAGTGTGAAATTAGAAACTGTATCATATTCTGCTCTGTGGCTCCATGTCCTGAGCTATAAGCTAGAGCTAGTCAGAGTGAAAAATAACATGCAGTGAAACAGATACATTAACATGGTGTATGTGTGTGCCTGAGTGTGTACATGTGTACGTGTGTGTGTGTGTATAGGATGGGAAGGAAGACGGGGAACAGTTGAACCAGTCACAGCTTATCTTAAATTACTTATCTCATGCATGATATACTGGTGCTGTTTTACAAACTGCAGAAGCGAGCGTGGATTAAAAATGTGAACACACGCACACACAAATGCGCCTTATTCGTTTGCTGACTGCACAACATGTGAACAGCCTGCTGTAAACACAACTTTTATAGTTTTGATAAGGAAAGAACACACAGTTAAAGCTTGACAGGTGTAGGATAGGTTCACTCATTACCTGAAAAAACACAACTACACATTTGCGCGCACACACACACACGCTATAAAGGAAAGTGATTCAAGGTTGCTAAATACAGTGTGCATCAAAATCTTTTAAAATGTTACCAAAACAAAACAACTAAATATTATAGGTGTAACAAATTGATAACTCCAGACATATGAATTCATGCACATACACAGATACAAGTTCATTTGTATATAATTCAACAATTTATTTATTTATAGATGCCTGCTTTGCCAAGTGACACTGAGCTATGCTACTGCTAAACTAAATAACACACTACTGGTCTTAGGACGTGAATGTAGACTTATGGACAGTAATAAATAACCAATGGTGAAGAACACGAGTGATACTTAAATCTTCTTCGAAAGCACCTTGGTTTCTAAATCCAATTTACTGAAGACAATAGCTGGAGACATAAGATATTTTATTTACGACATGCGCCTATAGTGCATTTCTGAAAATGCTAAATTATCTGGCTGAAAAATGTACAGTATTTTCTGAGTGATTTCTGATTCAATACTCACTACAAGTGTGAATTCAAGCAACAGTTATACTTTTATGAAATTCAAATTACAGTATACTAAAAATGTACACACTTTAAGGACTTAAGTACATTTTACTATAATTAAATTTCCTGCCGTGCTTTAGGCTTTGTTATTGTAGCATTAGAGTGATGACTGTGTTAACTTATATATATCTGTTTTGATTACACTAAGCGTAATTTGGTTTCAATTAATTAGGAATATCTAGAAATATCTATATATTTAGGTGAACCTGTACATAGATGTGCAAGTGGGTGTCGTGATGTGATTACCTGCATCAGACCAGACACCTCTCCTTTTTCAAGTGGTGCAGCAATGGAGGGAGTGAACGGCTTACTGTCTTCTACTGGACGGCCTTTCAGGAAGTGTTTTCCTGCCTCGTAGATGTCCACCTCAATCATCTTTCCCTTGAACTCTGACCTCTTAGGCACAAGCACCTGCAAACCAGAAATGGGCATATAATGACTGATGAAAAAAAAGACAAATGATAAACCTCCAAAGACTCATTATTTCCCATCTGGGATTTTATTTACTGAAGCACTGATTCTGAAAATTAATTAAAAATATAAAATAAGTCAAATCATCGTCTCTAAAACTTCACAGCAAAGCATAGGGCATTATATAACACTAGTGAGCAAAATTTGTGAGATTTATGAGCTACAGGGAAAAGTTAATATGTCATCTTGTGACTGTACTGTGACTGTAGTAACCACCGTATACAGTTGAGATAAATCCAGGAACTAATTTCCATGCATCTAAAAAGGTGTATCTATATAACGGTCTACCAAAATAACCAACTCTGCTCTGTTTCTCATCATCTGTCAATTTCATTTTCAATTAACTGCTGCTCAAAACTGTTTCCCCCAATGCTCCTACTCATTGCTATTGAGCTTGTCCTTGCATGCTTATAAGAAAAAACAGGGCTGAGTGTTTTCAGTTCCATTTATGGAAGCCCTCAAGGTCAAAATCTAAGGCAACAGATGTGAGATAAACCAGTGGGATTTGCTGGTTTGTCTTATTATTTCACCATGGTAACTATAAATCTCAGTTGATCACAGCAGGAAGGAAGAGAAAACAAAGAGTTATAATTACGGCTTAGTGTGAAATGGAATTTGTTCTTAATGACTTACCCCTGTAAATAAAGATGATATGCAAATGCTTTTCCTTTCAAAACACAGAAACTAACCACCAAGCTGACAGATTGACAATAATGATGTATGCTGCACAGATACAGCATGGATGTACTCCTTTTCGTCGGCTCTTGTTTTCAGATTGACATTGGTCTTGCCCAAGTACACTTCAGCAGGCTGCATGCTGACTCAGATCATCTGCTCTAACCATTACAAGACTCTGCAGGGCTGAGCTTCTGACTGGGCAGAGAACAGCATGTGTACTAGAGGGAGTGTGCTGATGGCAGCAGTACACCTGGCTCAGTATTAATCTGTCAGTCTTCATCCAGCTAGTGGAATATGATAGGAGAAGGGGAACAGGCTAGCTGGACACACAGTCAGGGCCACACCTGCCTAATCAACACATCTGCTGCTCAACACTCTGGTCACTGTGTGTTTAAGTTACCAGCAACTGGGCTGGGAGTCACAGCAGGGCTGTGGGGGAGGTAGGTGTCTGTGTGTAGGTGAGGGTCATTCAAGGCCCATTATAGGGTGATTAAATGATGAAAGAGCTTGTCTGATTTCACTGGAACCCCCACCCGCTCCACCTGCCACCCTCCTACTTCCTTGCTCAGCTACCAACACACATACACACACACAGGTGGGTAGGGTGCCTATTACAGCCATCAGGATAGATATCCATCTGATGGTGTAAAAAGGAAACTAGGCCATTTGTTCACATTCACACCTCTCTCTACCTTATTCCCTACTTCCCTGCACCCTCCGGTTCTCCACCTCCTTCTGTCCTTTCTCCCCTCACGCTTCCCATTTCGCTTCTTTCCTGACCCTAAATGATGCAAGACACAGTACTTAGCAGTAGCTGGGCTCTGGCAGCAAATCTGTAGTTCTGGGGGTGTGCCGTGTGGAGTGTTGTGTTGAGCGACTGTTTTTGACACACCCAACAATGGCAGTGTTGTGATTTTTAAAACGCATTCTTTTTCTATACCAGCAACTTATGTTATATAACATGTTTAAGACACATTGTAAATAACTGGAAAACTGTTGGACTGTAGCAATCATCTTTTCCTGTATTTTGTTTAGAATGCCATCTATGGCCCGCGGCCAGATTCTATACGACCCGCGGTTCCGGTGTTAAAATGTATTATTTATGGCCTGGGATGGGCTGGAATAAAAACAAAAAAATGGCCCTGACATTTTTTTATAAAACAGTGCATATGTATGTAAATCCTACAGTAAAAAATGTCTGAAGGGACCATCTATGGATCATATGATTTTTTACACATTTATTATTTAATAAATTTATTTCCAATTTTATTTAAAAAATGACAATTTTACATATATTTTGTGATTTATTCATTAAATGTAATGTGACACGCTCATAACCATCGCCCCCGACTCTTCACATTATCAAATCTGGCCCTCTTTTAAAAAAGTTTGGACACCCCTGTAGTAATCTGCTTTGGTTTCCACTGGAATCACTTGCTAGTGGCTTTCACCCATTTGTTGCAGAACACTATCAGACCATACCTGCATAAAGTTGAGCCTTGCCTTCCTGTGTAGTGTAGCTACGCTTCTGTTAAATTTGTCACACGCTATGGCAGCTACACAGCAACAAAGGCATCCTTATCTTGACATAATTACATTACTTCATTAAATACTGAGTCCTTAAATATTGCAAACACAACTTAAGTTAGCGTTGGCAGTTTATATGATACAGATTTAGTTTAAACTAAAGCAGTTTAATACGATAGTCCTGTGATAAATCCCGCCCTGGTGACAATGTTCAGTTATGTTTTAAGTGTATTAGCGAGGCACTGATTCAACTGAATGGCCATTTTGTCTGGTGTGTTGTTGAATTGTATTCCACTACAATGACAGTTGTTTCTGTTATTGTATCCACCCCATTTATAACAATGATGGAAAGCTAAATAAGAGAAACACCTCTCTGTATAAATGCATTGCTGTTCAAGAACACAAACAACATCTTCCAAAAATGATCATACACTTGAAGGATTTATTGAAGGACTGTTTTGTTAAAACACTCTACACGTGTCAAATAAACTGCCAACTGAGTGTATTATATTTAAGATAAAGGGGAGTGAGCAATAATCACAGGGGTTCTCAAAATACACATTAACCTATGAGTCAAGCATCTGCAATGTATTTATAGCATCATGCATAGAAGGTTTATGAGGTACATATGGGCATATAGTGTTTTCACATTCTTTTTTCAAGTTAGTGTAATTTAGGACCATATGCCAAATGTCTCCTCTTGAGTGCAGACAAGTGACAAATGTTATACAGGTCTGTATATGCACAAATGTACATAATCTATGAAAGAGCATGCACTCGAGCAACACACATAAACCTAGTGACACTGGTAACTTAAGTTTATCACCTGCAGAAGGAGGTGAAAAGGAGAGAAGAGGAGGGAAAAGTGGAAGGGTGGAAAATTATTACCATCCCCTAGCCTCCCTGCTAATAAAAAGCATAACTTCAAACATGTTTCCAATGATGGTTAAAGCAGGAGGAAACTGATTTATTTGAAGATGTTTAAAAGTGAATTTTCACAGGTTGAGACAGGGTTTTTGAAGCTAGATGGATGTATTTGTGTGTGTGTGTGTGTGTGTGTGTGTGTGTGTGTGTGTGTGTGCAAGATGGAATGTTCATGTCTTTAGGGCTGACCTTAATGTTAGTACAGTAAAAAAAGGCAAAAACTACTGCCTCTATCAGCCGCCAAATGCTCTCATGACCACCGCAGGGTGTGTGTGTATGTGTGATATTACAGCTAACCTACTTTAGTCAATACAAGCTTAAGCTTCTGACACCTGCTGTGCGTACTCCTGTGACATGCAAAGCAAAGCTTCTGATCTGATTTACTAAGTGTGAAAATGAGGCAGAGTTGGATTCATTTCACATAAAATGATATTCAGCAATTGCATATTACAATTGTTGATGCTGAACAACTTAACTATTTTTAGGAATCACTTAATGCATTTGTCTCAACAAACACATCTGATACTTTATCATATCCACACTAGAAAGTGCAACTTCAGAGAAACATCAGTACATATGTGATCACTAAATGAAAAATGATTATGCAATATTATTACATTGACAAACCTAGTTAAGACAACTGGAGTACACTTAGAACTGTACATTACAACAACATTAATCTGCACTTTTTACTGCATTGTCACCTGCGAATATATTTATGATGTATTTTTTTAACTTTCTTTATATGCTGGGATAAATACGGGGCACTTTTAAGTGCAGTGGTAAGAGCACCACTTTGATGGAGCAGCTGCAAACTTTGATATTTTATGAACTTACCTGTTCATAAAATTTGTTGTGAGCCACATAGTATTGGGCATCAAATGACTCTTCTGTGACCAAGACATTTTGCCTCTCCCCCACCTACAAAGAGATTGGGAAAGATAGAAAACAATTATGAAATATTATTTGCTCTCATGACAGTTATTAGACAATAAATATAACACTTACACCCATATACTGACAATACCACAAGAACAACTACTATCACCGGGTATATACACATATAGCACATATATGTGCTTTTGTGACAGGAAGGATGCGACTGTTTCACTTAAAAAATAACCGATGTAGTGGTAAATGGTTTTAAATCATCAATGGAATTTTGAATTTAAAAAAGGAAACAGATTGTAAAACTATTCTTCTACAGATTATAACCATTCTAAGGCTAAATAGAGATGTCCCATATCATACCATTCACAATAACACCAGTACAAATTTGTACAAAATAAAAAAGTGTAATTTTGCAATATTAAGTAAGACACATTTACATTCCCTAGAGCACACAACACAAGCACAATGTCTGAGAGCGAGAGCAGCGTGTTAGCCTCTGATGATGATTAAGTACCTGAAACGGGAGCTAATTCAATAGTATGAAAGTTTTACCCAGGCAGACATAACAAAACACAGCTGAACAAGGAAGAGATCATTACAAAGCAATGGTACCTTGTTTGACTGATGTCTGGCTAAAGTCTGTCTGAAAATGAAACGGACATACAAATGCCTCACAGAATGTAAATAAGTTGCTTTCCACCATGGATTTCTGTTATTTCACACTACGTATCAGCTGTGTATCTCTTTACTCTCTTTTCCTTGCTCTCCCTGCACTGTCACTGTGCACCTACACAAACACAGCAAAAAGGAACAAGATGAGAAAGTCAGAAAGTGCCATTTTTTGTCACTAAACAGTTCAAATCTGTGAGCCATGCATCTAAAATAAGTCCAAAATGGAGGAGATATCAGTTGCACTAATTCGCCGATTTCCAGTAACCTGTAAGGTTCCTTAAGTGCAAACTCTTTCCCCTGACTACACGAGAAAGCAGCTTCCTCTGAGTAACCTGCTTACTTGAGTGCATGTAAATGCCCTCAAGGACAGTAGCTCCCTGGAAAAGAAGGATGGAATATGACGTTCATTTTGTTTGCACTAATAAATGCTGCTGGGTGCAAGCTGCAATCATTGATAATATGTTCATTTTTTCACTATATGTACATAAATATCATTTTTGCAAATATCCTTGAAATATCATGATATAATTTTGAGGCTACACCGCCCACCCCTAGACTAAAAATAATCATGGGTTAAACAACTTGCCCTGCTTCTAAGGTATTGCACAGTTAGAAAAGGAGCGTTATTTGCTTTAAATCAGTTCAACAGAACCACATTACACATTGAATCAGATGCCTTAACTTTGTCTACTGACTCACATTTACTTCTGTAAAGTATAAATTTACAAATATCCACTGCATTCTGCCATGGCTTCTATGCAAGCACTTGCTATGGGTTTACACCTTATGTTACACAAGTTGTGTATAAAAACTGTGTATCTTTTAATTCACACAAGCAAGCTGCAATGATTATACAGTATACTTCTATTCATAAAGATCCAAATTCAATCAAAGTTTCACTCTTTCATGTTTTGTGTTAGTGAAGTTCACCATTTAATTACAATCTCAAGGTTCCTGAGCCACTTCAGTTTTAGCGCTTTAGCTGAGAGGATAGTAGTGAGCACTATTCAACTCAGGTCTTTACAAAAAAAAAGAAGAAAAAAGAAAACTGAATAAAAAAGAAGAAAAAAAGACAAGGCTAGACAGGATACAATTCAAATGCTTACAGAAAACAGCCTATTCAGGACATCGGAAAATCAAATACTACAAGGCCTCCCAGTCAGAAAATTTAGCGTGGGACATAATGACAGAAGCTACATATTTATTGAAGAATGTTGTTGACTCGAAAGGAAAAAAGAAGAAAATAGAATGAGAAGTTTATTGAAAGAACTGCAACTCTGTTGAAAAGACAGCAAGCATGTATAAAAGTATCGAGAAGAAAAAGTACCTAAAAGTACTAAAGATAGTTTTTTTGTGTGTCTTGACAATCCACTTAATAAAATAAGATAAATATTTAACTGGTTGGATCCACACTCATTTGACTTAATGCAGTTGGAGAAACTTTTGTTAGTGAGAATTAATGCATCTCTGAAAAATAAACAGTTCACACTGGTTGTGTTTACATCTGTACATGATGTGTTTTTTTTTCTATTTAATTACAATTTCATCATTCAGAAGACACTTTAACATAGGCTGAAAAGAGTGCACTATGCACCATGAAAAAATGTTTTTGCCACAGGAAACATCAGAGAAAGTTTAGATGCAAGCCAACAAATTAGGAAACAGAATAAACATATGTACTGTAGTTGAAGATGTTGGAAAATGTTGAGTGTCCTCTGGGGTCAATGGGCAGTATTTGCATTTTAACTCTGTCAGTGATGAGCCCTGTACAGTAAAAACTGTGCTGACTGATCATTTCCTTAGCAATATTTCAGAGCCTTAGAAGTCATGGCTCTGACATATTGCTCAGGGTGTTTCCATTTTTGCAGACACACACCTTCTATGCTCTTTTCTTCCCCCTTTCCCTGCATATCCCTTTGCTTCCATCCCTCTCCTCTATCTTTGGGCATTCTCTTTGTTGTTTCTATCCCTCTTCCTTACACCTTAACTCCCTCTCATCCTTCTCTCCCTTCTTTTTTTTTTTACTGATTTTATTGTGCATGTATGTTTCAGCACCTGCACAGGCATGCTAAGAAACTTAAAAAGAAACCAAATAAATCACTGTATCCTGCAAACAGAGCAAATTTCAGAAAAAGAGGGTGGAGAAAATATCCTTTGAAGAGTATTACTGAATGGTGAACATTTGATTTGAGTCTTTTGTTCACCCTTTTGGATGGAATACAAATGCCCCTGCTTTGAGCCTAAAATCCTGGGCACGTTAAAGAAAAAGGCCATTTTCACAGTGCTGCACAGCTATTTAAGGTTAAATGTTGTTGTTTCACTTTTAAAAGCACTTTTTTTATAGTTACAAATGTTTTCCCAGACAAATGTATCATTTTGGAGGAAAAAAAAGCCCCAAAAAATCAATACACATTCTCAAATTCAATCCTACAGCACAGATGTCAAGCAGCGCCCCTTTAAAAATTCGGGTACAGGGTGCTCAGTCAGAATCATTTAGCTCTGAGTGAAACAGTCCATCGTACCAAAGCCTCTTGAGGTTCTGAGAGTATTGCACCGAGTACGATTTGAATTTGAATGGATCTTTGTGTTTACAAATACACTACAGAGTATGTTAGTTACTGCTTGTGTGGGTGCTTGTCTTTCCTTGCATATCCATCTATGTAAGAGTCTGCATTTAGATTTGATTTTAGTTAATCTACTGAAAAACACCACATAATCAGTCCATGTGTGTCTGCAGCTTTGCACAGTAAGATGCGTACGTATTTGCTACACCATCCAGAGAATAAGATCCCGTGATACACAGCAGATTCACTGCTGATTTGTGGGATCATGAGTTTAATTGATAATTAATCCTCGTCATAACAAGAATAATGAGAGACCTGTGGCTCTGAATTGCAATCAACATTTTCATCAGCGTCACAAATAAAGGAACAATTCAACCAAATATCATCCATCCAAACTATCTCACTCCATTTGTGTTTTTTGCTGTGCAGCTGAACTGTTTATAACTATTTTTTAAGTCAGGTTAGAAACATTATTGTGTTTATTAAATGTTTGTATATTGATTACAAATGCAAAGGCAGGGGCTTAAAGTAAAGTGTTATCCAGTCACTTTGAGTAAAGATAAATCCTCATGTAACAATATTAGCTGCCCAACCATGAGTCTGAAAGAAGCATTAAAGCTGAATTATCTATCTATCAGCCATATAGTCATTCTCATAAACACAAAAACAAGGATGGATGGATTTTGATATACCTTCTTGATCACAAAAACTTTACTTTCACAAAATTACCAGCGCATACACACACACACACACACACTCTAACCATTACACAGGATCTCACACACACACGTTTTTGTAGGACCTTATAGAAACAGAATTTGTTTTGTTGCCTTCTGGACAATCATTGCAGGGAGTGATTTAACAGGGCTAAAGAAAAACGCTCTGATCTTTTGGAGGTTTTCTTTGAATAAGCTGCTTGAAAGAGGAAGGAAAAAAACACCCCGGTTGGTTTGGGTATTTTGTTTTACTCTCAAAGTCAAATTCAAAGTAACAGAGATGCAAACTTTCAGTGTTTATCACAAAGACTTGGGGGGATTATGGTCAGCTTTGGTTAAATGTTTATGGGGACAAATGTACAATCAACACAGATCAAAGTTGTCCAAATGTACAGTGAGAAGAAAAATGAAGTGAATCCTTTGGTATCCTCAGAATTTAAGTAAAAATGTGTATTGCTGGTCTTTATATTGAATATATCATTCACATACTTGGAAAAAGTATGCGACTCCAAACATAGTGTTCAATCAATGAGAAAGGATGAATGTGTGTGTTAGACCAAAAGGGTTTGCTGTTTTTTGCCACTGTATTGTTTGGCACAAGGCCAAAGCATTAATAGTTTACACTGAGTAATAAAATAAGAGTACACGAGTTACTGAACTAGATATACATCTATACGGCCGGATTACAGGAACGATCGATGGTAGTAAAGAAGTTAAAAGAAATAAAAACTGAAAGCAATAAAATCGTTTAACAGTTAATACATTTGTAAAAGTAATTCCATCTTTTAATGTAGAATTGTCTGTGTGTAGCTTTCAAACGTTGTATGCGCTTCTCAGTGGATAAACTGTCTTTCAAAATGGGTTCAAATATCTTTCTGCCCAGTACTTACAGGTTTACAATGTCATACGTAGGAAAAAATATGCACTTTGACAGCCAGTAGACTGACTCACTTTTTATCTGGCCACAATAAAGAAAGGAAAGCAATCAGTTTACAATCAGATACAACTGGCTCCGGCAATCCGTACTGTCAAGTAAAAAGTGATGTTTGAAATACTGACGGCCACTTGAACATTTGATAAAAGAAAATGACTGTGAAGTCTAGTCAATCTTATGTGTTTGGTGATTACACAAGTTTGAGTTTAAATATTGCAATTAATAGCTTTGAAGTATCAACCCCACTTTGAGAAACAATGGGTTAGAAAGGAAGTAAACAGTAAAAAAAGACGTTAGCACATCCGTAGATGTGGCCAGACCTAGACACAGGGAGATAGTGTGTATGTGAATTTGTGTGTTTGTCAGAAACAGAGAGAAATAAAATATTACAACATGAATTTTATTACAATAAATCCTGCTAGAATCCATCAACTTATAGCTGAAACCTAATAGAAAAGAGAAAAACACTCAAACAAAATGCTATATCCTTTATCCTACTTGAAACCAAAACTAAAAAATTACAATTATATAAAACTTGAATATATTAATATACAACTATATAACAAACTACCTTAGCTTATACACAACACAGCACAATTTACGTCTACAGTGCCTACAGAAGGTTCCACTCTGCATAAATCACTGAAGAAAATTAATAATAATAATTCTTAACCTTTATGGGAGCTCTTCAATAACAAATACACACAAATCACATTATTTTCACCACTGCAATTTAACATTTTGGTGAAAATAAATTTGAAATATCACAAATGTTGTGTCAACTATCACTTGCCACTCCTGACAGAAGAATTTATCAGCCGCTGTAACGATTATTTTACACAAAAGGAAAAGAGACATTACTATTTTTATGACCTTCCACAGGTTTTGTTGTGCTTTAAACCTCATGTATTGTCCATCACCTTGAAAACACAACTTTTATGTCTCATTATTCCTCCAAGATTTTCCACTAAATAAGAACTCTGCTTTTGCAGAGCAACTGCCATGCAGTCAAAATTCAAGGGAGAACAATCTTCTTACCAATTTTCTACCTCATGGAACCTGGAGGCACTCAGTGAATAGCAATAAACCAATGCCCGGGCTATGATCAGTGTGAAATATTAAACCCTTCTAAGTTAACAGTTATATGAAGTTGAGAACATAGAGTAGCAGGAATATAACAGAATTCTGACTCTTTTTGACAACTGAGG
This sequence comes from Ctenopoma kingsleyae, assembly GCA_032353495.1. NCBI lineage: Eukaryota > Metazoa > Chordata > Actinopteri > Anabantiformes > Anabantidae > Ctenopoma > Ctenopoma kingsleyae. The sequence goes on along the minus strand of JAUBNQ010000008.1, from coordinate 14,899,131 downwards.
CACAATGAAAATAAAGTTTCTACGTGAGGAATTGGACTAGATGGATGATGAACACAGAGGAGATGCACAGTGATGGAGCATAATGATAGAGTGACAGGAGAAGTTAAATGAGGTACAAGAACTGCTGTGGCTTTAATTCAGACTTGCTCCGCGTGTGTGTGTGTGTGTGTGTGTGTGTGTGTGTGTGTGTGTGTGTGT
>JAUBNQ010000008.1:14883686-14898833 GCA_032353495.1 Ctenopoma kingsleyae | reverse complement strand
CTGCTGTGGCTTTAATTCAGACTTGCTCCGCGTGTGTGTGTGTGTGTGTGTGTGTGTGTGTGTGTGTGTGTGTGTGTAGAGGGAGAGAAAGACAGGGACAGAGAGGGAGAAAGAGCACAAAACACCAGGCAACCAAACTTCTGACATTATTATCATGATAAAGGACACAAAGTGACAGAGAACATGAAAACAGCGATAAAGATCCACACTTTCAGATCCCGAATCTGACACACGATTACACTGAGCATCTCTTTTGGCTAGTTTAATCACAATTACCCTGATATATCCCTGAATACACACTGGACTGATGCCTTGCTGGATGTGTGTACGCATGTGTGTGTCCCTGTGTGGTGTGTGTGCCTTGAGGCTTGAAACCAGGCTTTTAATGCATTCTTGGCTCTTGTAGTCACCCCCGCCCCCTCTCTCTGAACAGCGCCGGTGAAGTGTGAGAGGTTTTTTTCCAGAACAGAATTGTGTGCACCTGCATCAAATCTACAACTGCCCCTCCAGTCCCTGTGTAGCCTCCCCAAATCTCAGTAGACTGTGCCTCCACCCTTTCACTCTCACTGTCTCTCTCTCTCACACACACACACAGTAAAATAAACAACATAAATAGTTACACTTAAAAAAGGGTGTAATGCTGATTCCAGGAAAACGAAAGTACAAAGAAAGGAAAAACAAGCAAGCGCACAAACTACACAAAACAGAGGAAGTGGAATACGGGAAAGAAAATATTAACCTGTTCACCTCACTTGTGATATTGTAAATAAACAGTGATTTGATTTGGTTTGAAACATTCTGCGTTTCAATCACAAGCAGTTTGTGTACTGTTCATGACAGGCTGTCCTAGAATGAAGAAAGATACTCTCACTACCCTCAAATCAAAGAAACCCTGTGCTGTTTTTAAGAATGCTGAGGTCACAAAACTTACTTGGTCAAATAAGGGCTTTCAAGAGGACGTTTCAGAGATGGTAGAAGAAACACACATGTGTAAGTTAGTATAGTCCACAGTGCAGCAGCAAGCTTTGTTCAGCACTGGTGCTGATTTGGTCTTCACTGACAGCTCTAATAATAAAATCTAAAACATTCTCATAGATCTTCTAACTATTCATGCTCATACAGACTATTGCCTTTTAAGTCTAAGAAGTATAGAACCAAAGCAACCACAGTGTGTCATTGTCCACGTACTGCACTGTATAAAGTCTGTCTACTGCTGCTAACTTTAAAAATACACCACATTAAACCATATATCAGACTGTTGATGCATTCAAGCTTCAAGTAGAAAAATGCTGAAGCATGTGTGAGTGATGACACAAGAATGTACCAGCACTTGTTGAGTTGTTCCATAAATCTATGTTTCCATTTTTGCAACTTGGGCCTCATATTGCTATGTGACAATATACTCTGCAGCTCTTCAACAATATGCACATGCTGCATCTGTGTACACAAAACATCCTGTACACAGGCACAGTCATACAGAAAACATACAAAATCACACACACATAGCCTCATTAATTTCAGCCAACAAGCAAGAAAGACTGTCAAGAGTACCACCAGAGTGACAGTTCTAGTTTGTCAGACAGATAGATGTCTCTCTCACACAAACACATACACACAAATACAGGTCTTTGACAGTAGTCCGCAGGCTGTTTAGTGTCTCAGGTGATAAAATGAATCACATCAAAACAGGGACATGGTAAAAACGCATAGTGAAAGCCTCAGAAATATTAAGAAACACCAACAAATAAATAAATCTGGCCACACACAAATGTATGCCTCAAAGATAAGATTAGAAAATGCCACAGAGAACAGAATAAGAATAAAATTGATCTGTTCTATGACATAAGGTCTATAGACTTCTGAACAGAGGTAGGATGAGACTTGTTACAGTCAATACAAAATTCTGTTAGTTTTATCTCTTCCTTCAAAATTTAAAGTTTTCCTACATTAATTATGACACTTCATAGAAATACATAATAAAAATATGTATTAGCAAATCACAAAAAATGTGATTGTGACTATCCCACCCAGAGATATCTACACAGCCAAAAAGCAAACAAAACAGAAAACACAGTTCACATATTTGTGTAACCTTCCACTGCAGGATATTTTGCAGCACCCAACTCCTGACAGGCCATGAAACAAATGCCCTTTGGCCTAAACCAATTAGTCTTCCAATACCAGATTTGACACCGTTAAGCACTGATCATGTATTTCTTTCCTCTGCAGGAATGGTTACAATTGACATCGTATCTCATGCTGCCACAGTGATTGGAAATTCCATACTCTTTTATTTATTCATCCACTACAAGGCTTGTTTGACAGATTATGTGTGTGCACGTGGGTATACGGGGCAAAGCCCATGGCAATACAGCGTCAAAGTGTCTGAAATTGTGTGTGCATGCAACTGCAGCATCAATCAGAGGTCAGATGTGATTGTCAGGCTGATTGCCCGTTAAGTCTCTGTGGGCACTGAGGCTTTAGTGTGTGTAATTCATGTGTTTATGTGTGTCTAAGACAGAAAAATAGGCAGAGGGATGAAGAAGAACGTGTATGAATAATGCACACATCTATACATCCACATTCATCTATAATTCCAGCTGAAACTAATACCTGGCAATAGCAGTATGATTACGATTATCACTGCAGGCCACACCTGAAGACAAAACAAATCATACATGCATAGGGAGGCCTATCTACCAAACATGTCTGATTGCTGTTCAAGGCTAGCCCTGCAGTCATCCCATTAGAATAACAGAAATGTATGTATGTGTTTTGATAAGGAAGAAAACACACAAGCTGCAAGGCCATCCTTGTGGCTCTGTGGGATAAAGCGAGGATCACATACTCCTAATGCCTGATTGGGTTAAAAGCTGGCTCATCACCTTCAGTGCATGTTCAGTCTCTATATCCTTGTTTCATTTTTCTTGACATTTGGCAATTGTGCATATCCAAAAGAAAAAGGATGATAAAAGTGATTGGAATTTGCTTTTGGGGAACAGATAAGAACCAGCAAATTGTTTGTTACTGGTGCTGAGAGGAAAAGAGACAAAAAACAGAAGTCAACTTAACACATTACAACAGACTTCCCAAATAAAAGGCAGTGAATATTAAAAGGTAGTGGGTTTAAAAGGTGTCCTCTGTATCCCCCTAACCCTGTAATAATAAGAAGTCTTAAAAGTGTTAAAATATGTTGTCAATGAACTTCTGAAAATCTGTACAGTAAAATAGTCCAGATTTTGCAAAATCATCCAGTACTAACATCTGTAGCATAGACAGAGAACGAGTAAAAAGTGGAGTAAGTCTGCATTTATATATTCAGAGTTGTGTAGGAGATAAACCATATCCCTGTTAGTACCTAGTGGTGACGTTTGAAGTAAAGTTGCAGAGTTACCTACACTGTTTCGTGACATGGTCTTTAGCCATGGAGTCTTTAACCTTTGCACACTCCAGTACATGCATCATCAATTAAGCATGATTGTCATTGTACATACACTGACGAAGATGCAAAACAGATAAAAATACACACTAGAAAGTGACACCCCAAAAAAGTGAGGTCATCCTAGTCCAAAAGGATCCCCATTGAATCTTACAATTAATAACTACAGATGTCCCAAGTCAAACCTAGGGGTACACCCTGGACAGGTCGCCAGTCCATCGCAGGGCTAACAGACAAACAACCATGCACACTCACATTCACACCTACGGACAATTTATAGAGTCACCAATTAACCTAACATGCATGTCTTTGGATGGGGGTTGAAGCCGGAGTACCCGGAGAGAACCAACGCAGACACGGGGAGAACATGCAAACTCCACACAGAAAGGCACCCGGCCGACCGGGATCCTTCTAGCCGTGCCGCCCCCTAGGGATTGATATTAGGACCAATTTTGGATATACAATTTCCATATTTAAAGATCTGCCTTAGCTAAAATAAATCCACTCCTACTTAACCTGGGGGTGTCTACTTCTCTCTCTTTTGCTCAGAGTGCCACCCACACATGCAAAGGCTACACCTAAACAGCAAGGAGGGTCCTATTCAAGTAAAATATATATCTATATAAAACTATATCGGCTGAGACTCTGTTTCAGCAGATTCCCAATACTGACACTTTGGTCAGGTGCCTATCAATAATCTAATCTCATAACTATGTAATCTTATTCTCATAATCTTATGTTATTAATTTTATTCTTCTAAATTTTAGAAAAAAAGATTAATGACGGCTATTTGATGACTATAAACTTTGTGAGAGCTGACACAAAGCCACACTTATGCATGTGTGCTCAGGGCCAATGGATAATGTACAGACTACAGCACAATATATGGAAATTTATGTATTTATGTGTCAAAGAAAGAGAGAATTTCTGTAAGCAGAGAATTAATAAACACAATATTCCTCCTATTGGTTTAACTGACAGACAGAAAAACAGAGAGAGGTTACAAGGGTCAAAATAGTTGACAAGCACACACAAAAGGATGCCTGGCACATTCTAATGTAATTAACTTCAGTTTAAAGCAAGCTCGGGTCTTTTTTAAAACACGTTTTACTTTAATATAATCTGGCAGTTGGCCTTACTATTTTATTTACAAGTTGTTTTTTTTTACAAATTTAGACTGACAAGATCTGAGAAGGCCTATATAGATAGATGGATAAGTTCAAAACTAAAAACTGGGTCTCAGGCATTAAGTCCAAAAATGCCAACTTGTAATAAAATATTACTCAGATAAAATATGTAGAATAAATTCCTTCTTTTAAATATCCATCAAACATCAGATTGAGGAGCACCAGGTCTTGGCAACAGCCAATCAACCAGAAAAAAGAAATCAACTACTTTATCTCACTAAACATTTTTTATTCTTCCTTTTCACTTACTTTTATGTCTTTAGATAAATAAAAAGCAGAAAAAGATTGAAAATAGTATGAGAAAAGTAAAGGAAATAAAATCAACACAGACAAGTCAAAATGCTCAACTGTAAAAGGCAAGATTGGCTTCAGCAAGATGAGACTTGAATGAGCAAATGGCTCACAATCACAAAGAAGGCAATATTAGCACTTCAATGGTGTTGATTGATTTATGGCAGAGGGATCAAATTGAATTCACTCTGTGCAGACACACGTGCACACACAAACATACTCGGTTATAATGAACATTAATCAAAGGGAACAGGTAGTAATCAGTCAGAGTTTTAAGAGGCTAGCCTGCTAACACACATCTGTGCCATTCAAAGGAACAGTCATCAAACACACGATCCCTAAAGTGCACATGTAGCTGAAGACTAGGATACACAAGTTATTGCTCCTATTAAGCCTCTTCAAATAAGCATAGAATCTATATTAAAATGATGTATTGTGTCCTTTGATGATTACAGTGAAAAGTGTTTTTGTGAGAGCAGTCTTTTGATGGGCTTTACCAGTGTTGAGATGTGTGGACTAACAGTGGCGTAATATAACTAAAATGGCTGCAGCATGTATTTACTAGAATCAGTAATACAGCATTTATGACCATGAGACATGGTGTAAAGAAAGCAGTCAGTGAATACATGTGGATTTCCACAACAGATAAAGAGCATACCAAATTTATACACTGCTGCAAGTGCTGTGTGGCACATGATGCCGGGGGCACGTTGGCAGGCAGAGCCAGCTTGATTGTGGGCTAATGGCACATATGCAAATAAGGGGCCGATCTAAATGGCTTCCACATCATTTGAATGCATTATACTGGTCTCTGTCTTTGTGTGTACAAAATTATAATATGACTCTGCATGTGTTCATAAATACGTTTGTGTCTGTGCTGTTTGACTTTATGGGATCTGCCTCTGACAACTAGGGATATAGGCACTAATATGCCACGTCTATACGTGTTGTTGAAAATCTGATGTTTACATACACTGGATGGCCAGTAGCAGGTAAAGAGGGACAGCATCACAGTGTGTGTGCTTCATGTGAGTGTGCGCATGTACTGTATGTAAAACAACTTTTTGTACAACACAGAAAATGTGATTACAGCATGTCTCACGCGCTTGTATTGCAGCAGATGCCAGGCCCTTGGGTGGCATATGGATTAGTGGCAGAGCTATCAAATGGCCAATGTTTTGTGTGTGTCCATGTGTGTGACTAGCCAGACGTCTGGGGCTTGAGTAAGATTTGAATGGTCATCCAAAATTAGATCCCCTGTATTCATCACCTCTGAGGGTTCTACTAATTTATACACAGAATAGATGCTTGGAGCTACTGTACTCATTAACAGAAACCCATATAGACAGATTTATTAATAAGTACATTGGAAATAAAAACACTTCCATGTACATAAACACATAGACACTACATAAACACTACATGTAATATTCATACATGTACTGTATGAATCTGTCCATTGTTGTACAAATAACAATACAAGTACACCATAAAGAAAGCATGCCATAGTGTCTATTATTGCAAGAGTGTCAACTGTTTCACTTTTCCATGCCATGATAATGATCAGTTATTTTATAAAACATAAAAGTAAAAATGTTGCACCCATCAAGTAGAAAGAGTTGTCTGCATTGTGCTGTTTGGGAAGAAGGTTCAAATCAGATTCGAAAGTATTTTCTAATATCTGGAACAGCAATACACTGGGAAAAAAAAGTTTGAAAACACCCACACACTTATCTATTCTTATTATCTTTTGTTTGTTTTAAACAATTAAATGGCTGTAAATGAACCACAAAACACAAACAATGAACAACAATTCATTTTAAGCATATTTGAGGACAGAATAAGGGTCAAATCAAATTTGCATGTTAGCTTTTATTTTCATCAAAATATATGACCTTTTCCAGCAATAACTGCCTGACAGATCTGTGGCATTGATCTTTGCATAAACTCTGGTGTGATTTCCTCCCAGGCCTTTCACAGCACTTCCCAAAGGTCTGCTGTTTGGTGCATCTTCTTCCACAACAGCTCAATGAGGTTCAAATCTGGTGATTGAGCTGGTCAAGCCATGACTGAGAGTATCCCAGCAGCCAAATAATTATTACACAACTGAGAATAATGTTTAGGGTCACTATGCTGCTGCAAAATTATCCCCAGTCAGTTGTTACTCAGAGGAAAAGGCATTTATTCAGTAGTGGTATCCATGCTAATTGATGATGCCTTGCACGAGATGCAGATTACCCACTTTCCCATTGCCAAAGCATCATCACCGATGATGCTAGGCTGGCATTTATAATTTTTTCATGAGCTCTGTACTGTGTGTTGGTTAAAAATTTGGTTCCACTCATCTAAATTCCACAGTTAACGTTAATATTGTTTTTTCTTGGCAACTTTGCCCATGAGGGCAACTGACCTGAGACTCCTACGCACAGTGTCTGTGCACACTGGTTTACCTCTTGATTCATTCAACAATGAGCCAATTCAAGAGCAGTGATGGATCTGTTTCTCAAAGAGGACACTCTTAAGTACTTATCTTCTTGGACAGATGAGCACTTAGGCCTTCCACTGTGTCTTCTGTCCTGACTGGGTCCCATTGCAGCATGTCTCTGGAGACACCTTTGAAAGAAATCTTTAATTTCTTGGCTATATCTCATAGTCAAGTACAGACTAATGAGTTTCTAATAAGGATGCACTTAAAGAGCTAGATTGGGTATCAGATAGTGGGGCCGATCCAAATTAGCTGATCTATTCACTATAATTCTATGTTTGTGACATACATCATGTGCCAGCAGCACGTGCAACATGCCGCTAGACTCACAACAACATGGAGTCAGACAAACATTCAGCTGTATGGAGGTATGTTAATTCACACTTGCTACACAGACAAGGTCAGAGACTACTTCTAACATCTGCAAAGAAAATCTCAATGTGGTAGCACTGTGCAAAACACAACACAACTAACTTAATCAAGCACCTCTGAGACAATATGACCAAGCAGTTGATGGCAAAGATGTGAGAAACCTATTTTCAATTTCAGCTGCTATAATATAAACTGCTTTCCCATAAACTCCAGTCAAGCTTGGAAGAATCAGGTGCAGAGAACATGCGGAGTTTCGATTCCAGGGAAGAGCGGGGGCACTGATGTACAGTGTGCGGGAGAAATGACATAGCAAACTTTGTACTGGGGGGGCTCTGTGTCGGATGAACATATTTGATTTTGAATTGTTGTTTACACTAAATATTTACAAGAAGGTTTGGTTCCTATTTATTTTGAAAGTTCAGTTTATGTCTATGTATTAATTTGTTACATTTTGATTTACAAAATCAGGTAAGCAATGTTTAAGTCAAGGCTGATGCTTTCATTGCCATCACATGTATAAAAATATGATTTTATTTAACAGATACACAAACTTCACCTAAGAAATTTCAATAATGTTTTCAGCAAATGTAGTCTTGCTGAGCAATAGATACACTCAAATGTTGCAAGTTAATTCTTCCACATGAGTGAAAAGTCCTAACACACAGCTAAGATGTATTCAAAGGCCCTTAGGATCTCTTCAGAGTCTGAAACTCATTGTCTGTGCAAATACTGAAATTTAGTAACAATTTACACTAAATTGAGGCTAAAATTCAATGTAATGACAAAACGTGGACTTATAAGAAACTGAAACATCACATTCACTCATAAAAGGTACATTGGAAACAACTTGTGCCATCAACAAAGGCCTTGGGCATTCTCTATATCACGCTGCAAAGTGTTATTTACTCATGAAATAGCTATCATATCACATACTGTTTAACCTAGCTAGTGCACCCGCAGAATGCCTTTTGATATTTTATATCTGTGGCCTGAAAATAAACAAAAAATTGTGTTCTGGGTCAAAGGAAGAAAATAAAATACAAACACACATCTGACATATAATAAAATAATAAACTACTTGTAATACATTTTCTACAGTGCAGTATCTAGAGAAACTGACAAAATAGTGAAAACAACATGAAGATGCATTGAACGTTTAAACAAAAATAAATAAAAAGAAAACAACTTATAAATTATTGTAGCAATCTCACTATAGAAATATAGTAAACAATGTATATGTAAGGTTTAATTGCAAGGTCATGCAAGATCAACAGTTATTCACATTTTATATGTACTTAACTGGCTATGCCAACTGGGCTCAACAGAAGCTCCAAAACACAGTTAATACCTCTATAAAAACTTCCATTTATCAAGTAATATAATATTATCAAGTAAAACTGCAAATTACTACGCTAATCAGAGAATACAGTTATAGTATATACTGGTGATGCCACAGGGTCAGAGAGTGCAGTAGTTGCATCTTAGCTCAACTTTAGCTTGAAGGCTTGTCACTACATGTGTTGTCCTGACGAACAATGTGATTACAATGTGATCTTACAGTGACTTCTACACACACTGTCTCAGGGTATGGTATGCACCAAATACTCACACACACACGGATGTGGGAAGACATGTCTTAGTGTCAAAGGTATATCAACTGTCAACCAGACATACAGTCATACAGACACCACAAACACCCTAGCGCACACACAAAGCTACAACATTCAGAGTTGTCAAGTCAAGAACACAGAGACACACAGACGTATAGTACATATCCAAGTATGCACACACAAAGAGCTGCAGGGATACACTGATTTAATGTGTTTATTGTTGAGTTCCTGGAAAAGATTGCATTTAAGGCAGCATATCACTGCTGCATGAGAGGAGATGACTGGAACTGGTCTGCCTCTCTCTTTATTCTGTCTCTTCTCTGTCTTTCTATTCTCTGCCCCCCGAGTGATTAAATCTCTGAAACAGACACACACTGTCTGTCACATACACACACACAGACCTTAAGCTCTATAGATACTGTATACTGTATATATGAATATAATTAACTAGAAATGAGAATTGAACTCAGATGGCAAGGACATCACTAGAATGCAAACTATACAGATTCAGCAATGTTATTGCTGAACATAAAAGGCTTGGGTCACCGCAAGCAGCCACCATTACCATGGGATTATATAACCTGCTATGAACGTGTTATAATAAATAACAGTTTAAATCTTAAAATCTTAATTGATGCTATGAATCAAAAATCAACATATAGATTAAACACCCCACCCAATCCACCAAAGCGGCTAACTCCCTGACTAAATGTACCAGGTTATTCCATTTCTCAACAGCTCTACACATTAATGAAATATTCTAATATTCAATCCATCACTTGACAAAACTTCAAACAGAAGAGTAAGTTTAAGAAACATCCAGATGCACACACGTGTTCATTAAGCATTTCATCTTTTCTTCTATGCCTTCTTTCAAGAGAAGTATCATGTCATCAGGTTGTCTGACAGGCCCTAAGGGCACTGCTGCTTCCTTTGAAAGATGGACTTATTTTAACAATATGACAAACATACAGATGATAAGAGACACAGCGAAAAAAGATAGACAGAGAAAAAGGCACTAAGAGAAACGTGAGCTCACATCATTTTCATTTAAAATGTGTCTGTGGGTCTACTACATTTCTGGTAGTTTTACTACTAAAGAAAATTATTAATTTGAATAAATCATGAGATCAGAGATCAGATAGATCAGGAAAGACAGAGTAAAAGTGTTGAAACCTTTAGCTATAGCACTGCAATTTTCTTGCAGTAAAAAAGTGAGAGTAATACATTACAAGTTTCATATGATGCTATGTTTGTCTCAGTTTATCATATTTATCGTAATGTGTGATAACCTGTAAGAAATGCTGTATTACCACCACAAAGAAGACAAAATTTCAATGCTTTACCACCACTAGCCATGACAACTGAAGCATCATTTTGCATTTGATTTAATCAATACCCTTACAGTAATCAGTGGATACATCCCACAGTTCAATCGTTTACTACAATAAAATAACAATCGTCCGATAATTGCTTTTCTATGGTTGTAATAGCATTATTAGTGTGCATGAACACCCACTAAACGAGTGGGTGTAAAGAAACGTTTGAGCTTCACCTGAGCTCCTTCATCGTTTTGCTTATAAGCATGAAATACAACCATGTATACTAATAAATTGCTGCAGTCAAAAGAAAGATTTTTTTTTCTGCTGGTTAATGAGCTTAATGTCCACTTTTTCACTGGCAAGACTTCAAACAGCTATCACTTGCTTCAACAAGTCTGTGCTCAAAGAAAGGCTAAGAAGAAAGGAGATAAGAAGGAAAAGTTAAGACACCAAGAAACCACAACGATGACAGAATAGGTTTTTAATCAGTCAAGACAACAGACATCGTCCTTTCATTTAATCACCAAAAATATACAAACATCTGAAGGTAAGAACAGAAGAAATGTATGAAGACTATGGAAAGAAAGAAAATGTTATAGAATAAAACAAAAACAGACAGACTGTTAGCTGCACTAGCTGGATTACAGCAAATCCTTGAAATCCTTGAAAACTTGTGCAACAAAAACATCTGAATTCTTTTTAGATTTACAGGCCCATCTGCTTTACAATACATAAAGGTATACTGTGCATCTCCTTTGATCACAGGATGTGTTATTGCAACACACTCTTGAATGTTAGACACTTTTCCCAAAGCTCATGATATGAAAGTAGTGCCTATTTACCACTATGTATGTGCAGTTACACACATTTCTACAATTCAGTAAGTGATAATTACACATCACCTAAAAGGATATAAATGAGCCCTCAGATGATTAACAGTCATCAACATGAAGACAACCAACTGTATTTAACATTTCCATAAAGATGTATTATATGTGAACACACCTATTTAATTCCCTTGATAAATTACTGGAAAATAAATAAATAAAAATAGTAATTTGAAATTCAGTGCTGCCTATAAAACTTAAGATTTTATATTTCATTGGCGCTATCACTTGGAATGAGCAGGTAGCGAATTCAGTTTAATGAGAATCCATTATTGTTCCCAGTAAGCCTGACCTTGCGACCCACTTAATCTTAATGTCCAGATGAACAAAAAAAATCCAGGTGAATGTTTCCACATTGTTTTCCTGTAGCCTGGATTGCCACAGCTTTTCCATCTCCGCCTCATCTAACGATGCCTGTTAATTACAGCTATTTATTAGCCCCAAACACCTAATTAACAGGCCTTCAGCACAACAACCAAACACACTAATCTGTATGCAACACATTGAGGGATGACTTCACAAAAGGTTATGAAGAAAAATGAAAACCAGGGCCACAGATGTGAAAAGGTGTCAAGGCTGCTGAAAAGGGTCTTTGTTTTCTTGTCATCTGTACAATTGCAAAATTATTCAATTCATTCTTTTTTTAACTGAGGTGTTTGTTTTTGGCTCAATTTCTCCTCTTCAATATGTGGAAGCTTTGTCTGTTTTCTTTTATCTTTCAGCAATTCTCTCCTTTAGTCTCCAAATCTGTCCTGGATATTTTGACAGATTAGTGAGTAACAATGTTGGTCTAATACAGCTGACAACACAACAAACAATTCCAGTGAGAAAAACAAGCTATTAATGTAACAAAAACTATCATAAATAAAAGGGTGGAAGTGTTAATAATGATCACAATCGCTCCCTTAAAGTCATGACTTACTTGCTTTCTCTGTCACAAAACAATAATTACAAATCAACAGAATGTCTCAGAGCACAAATTTAATTGTGAGGCGACTGAAGAGGATAAAGGGGAAGACGGAAGAATTTGAAACTGACCAATTACAGTTTTTTTCCACTCACCCATCAAACATCCAGCAAATGTCTGAAAACAATGATTCTAGATGCTCCTAATGAAAAGAAAATTGTACTATATTAATGGATAGGAAGATGAAGATAAAAAATGTCAGGATATGATAACTTAGTAAAAATCCTTGTCAGACAAATACAAAGAACAAGGCTAAAAAGCTGTCACCTTTTTTTAACTGGCTTCATTTAAACTCTAAATTATTTCTCTTTGCGCACACACACACACGCACACAGCCTGAAGTCAGTTAATGTATCACTTTTCCCCCCTGCTGTGCCCCAGTTTTCCTAACTCTGGTTTAATGAGAATAAAGCCTTTACTGAGGTGATTCCACATTTGGCCCAGTACACATAGTTCATTTACTTTGTGTGTACGTGTGCGTGTCCGCCTGTCCTAAAACATGAGCCTGTCCTGAGTGTAAACTCACTATTCTGCAAATCTTGCACTATGTTTATGTTTACATGCACACAGGAAACCACAAGAAGGCTTGTTAAGGCAGGAAATCTAATAAAGTTTGTGTGTGTCAGAGAGACACACAGAAAGACAAAGGCAGACTCTTGCACTAAATTTCTTTATTTTAAGAAAAACAATAGTGCAGGGGTTTTTTTTAACTATAAATAAATTTAAATTAAATTTTAACTTAAAGCAACGTGAAACAAATAAACATAAATTTATGTAGCTAATTTCACTATTCTACCTGTCATTCAGCATTTTAACATTTTGTTCAGTTATTGCCAAAATAATGCACACGTAGACAAATGGTTAACCTGTAAACACCTACTTCTCAAGATAAAGAGTCTATAACAACAATGTAAAATCAATATACAAAAGCAAGATTTAAAATGGTGTAAACATGTAATTTACAATGAAAGATAAGCTTTCCACAGCTTGTTAAATGAGAAGCTAAAGCAGTTACCAAAGGTGCTGGAGTAGTTTACATTTATCAAGCCAAAGTGAATTAGCACAGCAGAGACTGGCTAACTCTGTCCTCTGTCTTGTCAGTGTGTGACTGTGAATATGTGAATAGGTGATACTGTGATAAGCTGTGATTTAAGTAGATGGAGTAAATGCAATTGGCAATCTTAAAACACACACAACATACAGATACTAATAACTGGTATCCATATGTTGTACCTGAAAGTCTCCTTCTCTCATGTGTCTCATGTTTCTCTGCATGCTAATAAAGATAAAGGACATCCAGATGTAAGATGGTGGCTAAGCGTATGGCACAACACAGAAGAGCTACCTCGTCAGGCCAGGACTCTGCAGTCTATTTACATCTATGAGATAGTGGTCACTTCTTCAGAGATGAAGACGTGCAAAGCCTGGACAGGAAGAAACGCTGGTTTGAGAGAGGAGTCAAGGAGGCCATTTACGTGAAAAAGGAACGACCGTTTCTGAACTGAGGAGGGGGCCTAAGGGTACATCTTTCATCATCTTACAATGCTGTGATTGCAGCCATTACCCAACCCTCTATGAATGGACTGAACATGAAATGAAACCAAGATTTAGTTGGGATCCCTAAACAGCATTCGAGTTAGAAAGACCGGCCGAAACACAGAATTATAAAAGACAAGTATAGATACAAACTGAATTTCCATTTAGGTTATGGTGAGCCTTGTTGAATCAGGCTTCTAATATCTTTAATGACAGGTTATGATAAGTAATCAAGTAAGAATTACTTAGTAAAGGAAAACAATAACTAAGGCCGAGAAGCCTGCATGCATAACTACTCTAAGTAACTAAGTATACAGTGCATTTAAACATTTGTGAACGCTCACAAACAGTAAGCTTCAAAGAGAGTTGAAACATTAAAGACAGACATGTTAAACAACTACATGCACAGACATGTGCTGCACTAGAGTCTACACATGTGAATACTTTTCTGAATAATCAGTCGTAATGATGCTGGAGCTGTGATGGTGAGACACGACTCCATCTAAAACAGGGTGTCATTAAGGATGACCCCTCATTAATGACCCAACCAATCGAGGACTATCACAACTTCTATTCTAAAGCAACCATCAGCACTGGTAAGTGAATTCACAGACACACAGAAATTCAAAGCACCTTTTTTCACCTTTTCTGTAAATAACAGAAAGACAACTCAAGTTATATGCCAACACCCATCCATAAATACTTGTCAGCAAGACACACACATTGTTTCTTAACAGTAAAATGTCAAAGCACCAGAGAGACTGTTGAGACTGTTGAGTATATCAAATCGGCCTTTTGGTCACTAAAAGAAGAGTAATTGCAGTCAGTTTCACATAGTGTGTACCTCAGTCATTACACGTTGTTCCAAATGCTCATACAATGATGAAAGCATAAGATCACTGTGCTTACATCTTATCATATATAATTCATTTTAGAGAGATACCACCTGGCTAGACAAGTAGAATATAGGTTAAAGAAGTGAATACACACACAAAAACACAAAACACACATAACTTTTCAAATGAGCTTCATTGAATGGGAGACCTATTGC
>JAUBNQ010000008.1:14855144-14868197 GCA_032353495.1 Ctenopoma kingsleyae | reverse complement strand
TCATATTAATTTTTACACAACACATTACTAATGTTTTAACTTGAAGTGTTCAGAAATCAATATTTGGTAGAATAACCCTGATTTGCAATCACTAGCTTTCATGCAGTGGTGGAAATTTCTTTCCAGAGCTGTATTTGTAAAGAAATATACAACTGACTCCACCACAGTCAAATTGCACAAATGACATTCTCATGATTAGGTGCTACACTTAGTAAATGAGCACTTACTATTTCTATGGTGTGCTCACAACAGGCATTTCCCTATAGCCGTTGTTTCTGTGTTTACTTACACTTACTTACACCATTCTCCCTCGTTCCTTGCCTTCACTCTCTCAGGCCTCGCTCTGTCTCTGCATCCTACTCCATCTAGCTTTCGATCCATCCCTCCCGTGGCTCTTCAGCACAGTTGTATTCCAGACCTACCATCTGGTGGACTTTATTAATGACTGACCCTACATGGCCTAGACGCCGCCTAACTGCCACCACTTGCTGTGTGTATCTGTATGTGTATGGGAACAGGTGCATGCTGACTGATGATCTGATGATGTGTGCAGCTTTTGCCACCAAAGCAAGTATACTGTTCACCCCAACATATCACTAAGACTCTCTCACACCTTTCTCTACCACAAACAAGTAAACTCACGAAAAACTTCAATTTAACGATGTACATGACCCGTAGGGCTGGTCGATACTCAACTCACAGCCCGCCCCGTAAATCCACTTCAAGAATGCAGCGGAGAAGGAAGAAAGCAAGTTGGTATATGTAGAAGCAGTGGCTCAATCATGTGGAGGTAGTTCAGATTCCAAGCATCAGCAGAATAATGTGTTTTGTAGAGAATGCAGAAAACAAGTTCCAATGAAAGCTTCGAGCACTTTAAATCTTCAAACAGCGCCATGAGACGCAGTACGAAGAGTGTGTTAAACTGTGTGCTGCCACCGTGGCCGTGAAGCCTCCTCAACCCCCTGCCCCGAAGTAAGCCACGCCACGAAACTCTTACAATCGTGAGAAAGCGAGAAGTGGAATGACATTACCAAAGCAGTCGCTTATCATATCGCTAAAGACGTGGTCCCTACATTAACAGTAAAACAACACGGCTTTATATGGTGCATGAAAGGGCACTTTCTTTTTTTTAACAAATCTTAATTGATTAAGGATAATCAGCTTTATTGTCATTGATCACATTTACATGTTACAACGAAATCTGACTTCTGCATTTAACCCATCCCCCTTGGGGGGAGCAGTGAGCAGCCACAGGAGAGGCTCGGGGAGCAAGCGCTGAGTGTTCACCTTCTGCATCTCAGTCTGATGCTTATCCCATTGAGCTACCAGGCCACCTATTAATCAGCAATGCAGCTACTTTTTTTTTTTTTTTTACAAAACCTATTTCATATGCGCCAAATTTGTCTAAACTGCCAATAGTTTGTCATGCGTTAATAAAATACCTATGACATTTGGAACATGAAAATTTGTCCCATAGCTGTCTTTTTTTAATTACTTTATGGGATCAAAAAATATCGAGATATTTATCTTATATCGCCATTCAGCTTAAAAATATCGAGATATGAGTTTGGTTCATATCGCCCAGCCCTAATTACCAGTAAAGTATCTGTGAAAAATGCAGGACGACAATGTAAACAAGAACATATTTTTCTATCACTAAAAACTATCACTATCAACCACAAAGGGAAAAAACCCACACTTTGTTTTGTGTGCATTTCAGACTATTTTAAATGCACTTCTCAGTGAACTGATGATTTAGCACAACCTCCTAGTCATTAATTAAACAATAAAATTACATACCAAAATAATTTCAGATACAAAAAAGGGCAATTTGACAATAAAAGGTTTCCATTAGAACTAAAAATGTGCCAGAATATGACAATCAAAGAGCTTCTTGTGGAATGAGGTCACAGCTACACATGTGCTGACACCCAACTGCTAACAATAAAAGAGTGATGAGACAGATGGAGGAGAAATGAAGAAAAGGGGAGAAAAGATCAGAAAAAGAGAAGCGGTAATGTGGTTGTCTGGGGATTGATTCCTCTAAGACATCCTCAGCTTCTGCTCAGAGAACGATGCAAGGAAAAAGGGAGGAGGGAAAAAGAGAATAACTTATGAAGACGCTCCACTTGAAAGAGATGTGTCACTTTGATGGTAAAGACTCGGAGAACGCAAATGCAAGAAGCAACAGAACATATAGAGCACAGCAGGTCAACCCAAGCGAAAAAAAGAAGTTCACAAGTTACATGTGTGCCATGGTTAAAAAATGTGTATGTCATGTGTATGTAAGTAACGATGCAACTAGCAACTATGAATGGGCCTGCTTTGAGAACACACAATATTATGTTACCTATAGCTCTTCTGCTATTATTATGGTCTGTGTGCCCTGTAATGTCCAGGTAAGATGCGTCTAAACACTTGACACTGTCTGCCACCTCGTGAAGGTTATAAAGCATTGGGACTTTAACAGTGGCCTCTTGAACAGCAAGCCATGGAGAATTGCTGGCAACCACCAGACAGATCAATTCTAAAACACTACACTTAGCCTTAGAAATGGTTTTATACCTTCGCCTTGATCCCCTCATCGCCCAAAACCTTTATCATAAAGGTCTCTTCTACTTGTAGGTACATTAACAAAAATGAAAGCAAATAGGACACATCTGACTACGCTTAATTACTTTCCAGCTTTAGAATTTTAATAACTTGTCATGAAATTCTTAAAAACATATTTTTCATTAGGGGTTATTGACTGATGATTGATGGGCAGAAATTACAATTTTATTAGTTTCAAATTAAATCTACAACATGATAAAGAGTGCAAAAACTCAAACACCTTAAAAACCTTCTAAAATCATTGTACTGTCTGCATACCACTGCTGTTATTCAGGTCATATTTTCTGCTTAACAGCAAATAACATTCGTCAAGAGAGAAGGCAACACATGTTTTGCACTGAAGGTACTAAAATTATCTTATTATTATTGTCTGTTAAAAGCCCAATTCAGATACATCAGATGACTGGTAATAAAGGGGTCTCTGTTTTCCTGTCAACACTTACCACATGTGCTGGTACTTGCTCCATCTTGGCTGCAGGTGTACCAGATCTGGGGTAGAACTGGTTGATGAAGAGACTGGGGAATCTGTAGCGTTTTACCAAGTCTACTGTCGCTTGGAAATCTTCCTCTGTCTCCCCAGGAAAACCACAGATTATATCTGTAGCGATGGTTAGACCTGGGACCCTGAGAGAGAGACAAAGAGAGCCAATCAAAACCTGATTAGCAAACTCTACTGCAAATCGTTACTTATTGATTATTGACCTGCTGGCCTTAGAAATAATTGTAGCCAGTAGGGTATGGGAAAAGATGCATTGATTTGCTCTATGCATTTTGTTTGTATTGATAGAAGTTGGATGGCTTGTTTAAGAACTCCAAGGTCAGGTCATCGCTGTCTGTGAGAAAACCACGTATCACTAGAGTATATACCTGATATTCCCTCTGAAATGTGTGATGTTTTCACAAAGTGACAAAGTTTCAATAAGCAGGCTTGATCCCAAAGGCACTAACAGCATCCCAGCACCATCACTGATGGCTAAAGTAGCTGTCAATTATCATAAAGGGGCAACATAGGTAATATGAAGAAAACATATTAGTCAGAGAAGCAGTTATTTGCTACAAGCAAAGGAAATGGTATGTAATGAAAAAAACTTGAAAATCATTCTAAATGCTAGCAACCTAAGCCACCGATTACAGGTTTTCTATCAACATTAAAGGCACTAGATGCAGTGGAATAGGGAGCATCTTAATTTCCTGTGTAATGTGTTATATGGCAACCAGACTGCTGTATCAGATGATAAAACCTGGGATGGAAGTGAGGGGAAAAACCACAATCATCATTAATTGGGCTTGCTTCGTTTTCTTCATTCCTACATTTACTTTTGATCTTGTTGCCACACTCTCGTTCTCTTTTCTTCATTTACTTTATACCCATATCTCGCATCTGATGTTATAATTCATTAATTGTATAGGTCCCTGGTTTTATACTAAGCACGTGGATGTAGAAGAGCTTACTCAATACAAATACAGAAGTGGACTGAAAAGTAAGAATATGAAACATTTCTATCCCCGGTTTGAAATGACAGAACTGTTAACAAACATAGTTAACAGACCAATAAAGAGATAGACAGCTCAACAAAGGCATCACAAAAACAGTGGAAAAGACATTTTCTCTGCAGTCAACAACATGATGCATCTTTAATTACATTAACTCCCTGTATCTGCAACCCAATGATAACCTCTGACCTATTGATGTGTTCCAATTGGCTGATGGTCATTAATATTAACCAATGGCTTGAAGGCACAAGCATCCTTGACCTCTCAGATCTGCCTGACAGCTACCCTATGGAAAAGTAAAACTTCACAAATTAAAACATTAATCTGAGTTTGGAAGAGATAAATGGCTGAATAAATGAATAGTTCTCTGTTTGAGATTAAAATAAACTTCTCTGATGCCCTGAAGCATAATTTCATTTGGCATAAAAACATGGTTTTAATCATGTACTTTGTTAGATAAACAAAGGACTATTTGCAAGTGTCATGAAAATGGGAAGGATTTAAAGAAGTTCATTTCTGGAGCTGACTATGATGGTGTTCATTCAACTTTTTTGTAGGTGCACAGGTTTTGTCCAAAGCATTACTGTACAATAATTAAGTTTTTGTACGAATGTAATGACTAATGTCGTGATGAAATTTAATTTTTGAATGAATGGAGAGCTACATCTATTAACAAAGCGATCAAATATTTTGGTGGAAAAAAATACGTTGCCTGTGTAGATTTCATTAATATGGTAAGTACCAGTATATTTGCGACTTGTTGAATATTGTGAACATATGATGATTATGTTCACAGAAAACATATTCTGCTTGCAATTACGTTCCCCAGAAAATATATTTGTGATTTCAGTTTAGTTATACAGAAACTTATTTTTTAGGAGACTGGGTTGACTGCTGGTTAATTCAGACCATGAATGCAAAGTAACACATAGCAACCCTGTCACCTAAAAATTACATTCCTATGCAACTAAACTGCAAATGTGATTATGTTTGTGTATAGAAAAGTAATGCACATAATGGGTTATGTTCCAGTGCCACATATTTTTATTTAAGCACTACATGTTTTAACAAAAAATGTTGTTGAGTTGCTAGCTAGTAGCTGGTAGTAGCTGCGACGAAAATAACACTGTCACATCACAAACCTGAATTTAGAGTTCTGTGCGTGGGCAAATTTAGGCACAAAAAGCATTTTGGTTAAGGTTAGAGAAAGATTTAAAGGTTCAACATGTTGTATGCAGGGTAACTGTTAATTTTCTTTCTATAAAGCGAGACCACAATATTTATGTAACCTTTACTTTGTAAGTGCCTAAACAGAACCACAACAAATTATATTAACATGGTACTCCGACGAAGTGGATGTTGTACTGTAAGATTTGGTATTTTGCCAGAAATAAAATACATTTACTTGCTCATAGATGGATATACGTATGCAGTATCAACATATTTGCAACTTGCCATTAATGTTGATTGTCAACATATCCTCATTATGTTCACAGAAAACTTAATCCAGCTGCATTCCAATTCCATCCTCTAAATAAAATGCAGTTGAATTTTATAGAATTGGGGTTAGGTGACAGGGTTGGAATACTGAAGGAAAGAGCATAGAGAGAGACTGGTGTGAATTGGTTTTGTGAATTCACTAAGGTGGAGGCTGAAAGGAAAAGATGTGCACACACACTGTCATTTTGACACCTCTGCCTCTCTCAGATCTAAGGGTGATGGAGGTGTGATGTGTGAAACTAATGAACAAAAGCCACAATGATACTATCCTTGTTAAAATGAGAGAAATATATGTTGTTATTGTGCAACTTTCAAAATCACAGTGTGTGAGAAAAAGAGAGAAGTAAAGAGACAGAAAAGAAGAAACTCAAGAAAGACAGATTACGTTTCAACTTGCTCAACTTGCTTTCATTTAAATCAAGACCGGAAGAGGGATATTTTTAAAACTTCAAAACTGAAAACATGTTTGTTTACCTAACCTGGAATTAACTTTTGTCACAAAGTACTGGACATAATCTTAACAGTAGATGAGATCTGTTTGTTTTCCCCTTAAACCTATTCAACTATCAATTTAAGTGTTTTCATTGTTCATATCTAATGTTAATTTGAGTTAAAAAGAAGAGTTAGAGAATAGAAATTAATGCATAATATACTGGGTAAACAGTAAAAAATAGCAAGTGACATCACACTTTAGGTTTTATTAAAAATAAAAAAAGAAAAGCATACCTTAAGATACTGTGTAATGAATAGGTGTTTATTTAAAAGTCTGAAGGGTTCAGGTAGTAATTAAAACAAAAAATATAAATAAAATTATCCAATGCTTATCATCTTCATTGTCTATCCAAAGGGCATCTTTAAATGCTGGCATAAATATTTAGATATTTATTTATAATACTATAATACGAGTAAATACAGTATGTTATGTGCTCATCTATAAAATGAAAGAAAGGTGGATGAATCAATTATCAATGGATGCTCATGACTCTACAGCCCCAGAAGCTCTTAAATCAAAACGATATAATAATGCATGTATGTTTGTATGCTTTGTTGCCATCATTTCTCCTCCTGCCCCAAGGAAGCCAAGGTACCACATCCTCACTAACTGTAATGTGCTATCATTCTGCGTTAGCATTTGCATTGGGAGAATGGGTAACTCTTAATTAAAAGTCATGATAAGCCCACAGTCAGCCCCCACCTGCCTAAATAAGTCAAATTAGGTTTAATAAGCTACATTATTATACAGTTAATATCAACTAATTTGCAAAGACCCTCATAGACCCATATATGTATGTATACTGTTTCCACAAAGCCTAGATGAAGAATTCAAGAAAGAGATGAGTGTGGCGTAGAACTATAGAGAGAAAGACAATGGGTAGAGGAGTGGAAGGAATGGAAGAAAGGCAATATGTGAAGGTAAATAATTATCTATTCATCTGCTGGAAAGAGACTGCTCATTTGTGCTGTACAGTGTGTAATGTGTGTGTGTTCTCTGAAATGATAATGTGTGGCACACTGGGGCCACTGTAGTGTAGGAGTCGGACAGTGAAGCGAGACAGACATGACGAGGAGGAGTTAAGTGCTGTGGGGAGATTTGGTGTCAAGCGTAAAAAGCTGCTACCTTGAGGACACTCAAGTCCTAAATAAGATCAAATTAACATATAATGATGACTTTACTACTCTGTGATGTGTCAGTGTGTAAGAAAAAGATCATCAGCTGGGAAGAGAGTGAGAAATCCACATGGACTGCAGTTTGAAAATTAAAAACCACAACAAATTGTATGAAAAACTAAGTTACATTTAATCAGTGGGTATGTCAGCATTAGAGGAGGTTTTTCTATGGATGTTAGGTCCTTATAAGAGCCATCTGTCCACTTCAATACTTAAATATTATAACAGTATGATTTGAAAATAGTGACACTAAATGTACTAATGCAGTGTATTAATCAATCTAAATTTTACCAGGTATCCCTATAAATTCTCAAACAAAACTCAAACCAAGAACTACTTACCAGTTCATTAGTTGTCACATTGTCAGATTAAAAGCGCATTTTTTAAAAGATCAAACCAATTCCATCACTGAATTATACAGCAGCACAAAGTAATTTATGTAGTGTTATATGTAAATGCTGCAAATGTCACTGTTACTAGGTCACCCTTAAAATAATTGTTTGAAAAGTGAGAATCAGGAAATCATCCACACAACCAACAACAAAAAAATCCACTTGAACATACAATATACACAACAGCACCGTTTTAAAGGTCATAAGTAGTAGTAGATTTGTGTCAGTGTTGCTTGTCTTTCTCTTTAGCTTTTTCATGTGTGGTTTTCTACCTCACCAGTGTATGTTTGTGTATGCATTTATTTTTTATGTAAACTTACTAGATTCTATATCATGTATCTAACAGAAGATGATTCCTTTCTAAAAGGAGAGACAGAAGGAACCTAAGGGGGAAAAATAAGGACACTTGCGATGAGTGTCACTCAGTAATCACTCAGTCACTTAAGTGTTTGATTTAGCTGTGGCAGCTCGAGGTAATGGCACTGTCATGTAGCAGCTCAATTTACAGGGACAGAGAGAGAGAGAAGAGAGTCTGGTTAGTTATCACTCTCTTTCCTCACCAACTTCCACCATGAAGAACGAAGGAGGGACTGTCAGAACTAGTTGAGGAGGTGCCAGGTGACTGGACAGATAACAGGAGGATTTCAGACAAATTAAAGTTGAGCGGCCAAACAATGGTTCCTACTGTGGCTCTAATGCAAACTTCAATGACTGTAAAACAACTCTGGATACCTAAATGACAACTAGCACTACATCAAAAACTGACTGCATCTGACAACAGAGTTGAATGGAGGCAATGTTGTGACCTAATTGAATCTGTCTGGTTTGTGCTCTGTGTCTTCGAAATGTCACAAATTTGAACACTAAGTGAGAATTTACCAGAACTACCAAGTCTAACTTATATTTGGTAGTTCAGTTTTTGTTTGTGGCCCTTTTTGTAATAAAAAATGTATAAATACATAATGTGAAAAAGTAATTGGAGGTATTGTAAGGGTTGCTCATGCTCATAAAGAGGTAAAAGCCAACTGTAGTTTGCTCGAGAGTAAAGAGGTGACAGACAAATTACTGGTTAAAAGACAGAATCAGGCTGTAGCTTCAGATGACCTGAGAGAAGCTGTCGAACTGAAAGAGTTTCTCAACCTGCATCAGTCATTTCCCTCAAATCCTCATTTCCTGGGCTTATAGAAAGTAGATTGTGAAATAACGTTTTTATAAAAACCTCACACACTCACAAACATAAAAGCTCACAGTGCGATATTAAGTGCACCGAGCTGACACATTATGTTTCAGTAAAGAACAGTCTCTTACACATAGATACTTTGTCATGTCTTTTAACCATTGTTTTTCATCAGACATTATTTATTTTTAATGGTGATGAATAGAAATCAGTTTTGGAATATTTGGTGTGGATGTTTAAGCTGTAGGTAATGATTAACTTTCCAACAGGTAAACAACTGATACTCCATTCAAGTGTAAATGGCCAATGTCATTGGTCTACTAAGTGAATACCAAGTCGTTTGTCTCTAAACCTGGAGTGCAAAATAACCTCTGTCTTTCTACGTAGCAGGTCATTTGTAAAGATCGAGGTGACTGCGGTGGAATAAATGGAGAGCCAAGTAAATAATGATCCCACTGGAGTCATCAGTAAACTTTATCATTTAATGAAACAGCCTGAACACAGCACAGCAGAAATGAAGTTCAATTTAACACACACTTACACATGCAGACAGACAGACACACACACACACACACACACACACCTCATTAGCCTTGAAGAAGGGTAATGAGAACATAGACACACACATTTCATTAGTCTGAGGGAGGAGTAATAAGAGAACACAGACACCACAAATCCCTTCAGTCCACAGATGCACATTATTTTATACAGCATATCTATATGCACACTCACATACTGCCTATGCACTAATTGACTACTTTATAAGTAGGATAATACATCTGTACAATCTAATGTTTTGGTAACCCATATGTAAATGAGATGACCAAAACCTTAGATACACCTCTTAATATAAGGCACTGCAGTCTGTCACCTTTCTGACAGTTTCAGCAAAAAAACTGAGAAATACTAAACTTGTAAAAATAGAATTCATGGCAGAGCTGCTGTATTGGATCACATTAGACTGTACATGTATACCCAATAAAGTGGCCAGTGAGTGTATCTGCCTATGGAGGGTTGCAGTGCAAAGGCATGACACTCGTAACTGTCTAGCCATGCGTTAAATAGACAATCTCTTTGCACTTTATTTCAATTTAATCTAACTGTCATCGACATACTGGCAGTATGTGATTCCTCACTCAATCCTGATGTGCTGCCTGACCTACACAGGTATGGACAACATCAATACATTGGATAAATGCCAATGACAAAGTTAAAAGGTTTGTGGCCCCTATTATAATTACATGTTTTTTCAGCAAAAATATAAAAATCACCTGATTAAAGTGGGCCTTAGTATTTCCAAGTATTAATATTACAACCTCAGACAACACAATTAGATGATTTTTACTATGTTTCTACACAAAAACACAGAACTACAAGAGGGGGTCCAGACTTTTGCACATGACTGTAAATCACACAACATAAAAGCCTTTGTGTGAGTAAAATAAGTGTTGGGCAAAGTTTAAATGTAATCTTTTTGGTTCTCTCTCTAAGAAGCCGGTGACAGACAGGAAGCTAGAAATACTATAAATCATATAAATTGTTGAAACAAGTAACCACACACATTCATCATCTCTTGTTTTACAGGAGCAGAGGATTTTCAAAAATGGTGAGAAAAAAAAAAGATTCTGTAATAAAAAATGACATCTTCAAAGACTAGAAGAACAGAAGAACTCCCTTACAATAAAAAAAGAAGTTAGAATGTGTCCCACTGTCAGAATTGTTAGGCCAGATGTATAGTTTGTTCACTACTGAGCAGCTTACAGACAATAAAAGTTAGGCCTAAATAGAGAAAACTCATCACATGACTTACGGAGCAGCAGGATCAAAAAAACTAGGGTAAGTGTTTTGTATAGACAATGCATTTGACTAATGCTGCAGTAAGTAGTTTTCTGTTAGACAGGTAATTAACTGACTAATTATTTTTCACTAATCATTTATGAATCATTAAGCTGATAGTTACTAGAGCCCAAGAACAGCATAATTTGGTTTTCATTTGAGAGTGAGGTAGAATCGGTCAGCGAAAATCAATTAGTGTCCCTTTAATGTGTGATTTTGTAAGTAAAATGAGAAGCATCAGAAGGACTTTGATATAAATCATAGTACAATCATTTAAAAACATAATCTAACAAAGTACACTACATTGCCAACAGAAAATATCTGTTTTACCTTTTTCCACTTTATATTAATAATGTAAACAATACAATAGTTAAATTTCTGCTTCACTTGCTGATCACTACAAACCACACGTTTTCTTGTGTGGTAAGTAACTGTAAGGTAAGTAACTATTTAAAAACTGAAATACAGTTAAAGAGTTAAAGAATAATTAAAATGCACATCCATTGTGTATTATCTAGCCATTCTCTTTGATGGCCTTAAACTGTGACTAATATTTGTTAAAAGAGTATCTGCAAACCAGCGAAAGCAGTAAGTAATCCTCTCACAGTCCAACTGCCTTGGGTTACACAGCTGACATATCTTCTATAAAACCTGAGGGACATGTAACAATAGATGAACTGAAATGGTATGGGGTAACAGTGCATTCCTCAGGGTTTAATAGCTTAGCACTGCTAAACATTACTTAACCTTCAAGCTTACTATTGTGGCGGCAAATTTCCCTCCCTGTAGACAATAGTGCACAGGAATTTAGAAAAACACACAGAGGCCTTAAAACAGCAGTTTGCTGCTACACCCAGCCTCAAGTGTGACATTCGACGTGAGGCCGGGAAGAGTGTCACTCAAACACACACAAACATCTACTCTTATAAAACAGATTACAGTCCATCAACTGTGAGTAAAACTGTGTGGTTGAAAATAAACTCTCCAAGTAAGGATGAGTCCAATCCTGAGCTAGAGAAATATGGTATGAGAGAGACAGAGCGAGCAACCAAACGGTGAGTCAGATGAGGAAACATTATTGCGATCCAAGATGTACCTAGTTAATCGCGCGTGTGCGTGTGTACCCTGGGAGCGTGCAAGTACAAGGAAAGTTACCACTTTGCTGCCTTGTTACTTGACTTTCCATTATGTTTGACAGAGGCTGTTTGTGTTCACAGTTGTACAGACATGTTGCCTTGCTCCCAGTCATGCGTACCTGAGAAAATGCAGGTCTAAACTCATTGCATTGTATAGTCAATACCTAAACACATTACCGATCTAATCAAACCGAGCAAGATTTACATTTACAAGATGTAACAAGATTTAGTCTTTGTGTGCTTTATGAGGCCAAATGTAATATATGGCCCATAAACAACAATAACAAAAACCTTGACTGAGTAAGGGTAATCGCATTTTTAAATCAAAGGTGGAACAATCACAATCACAAAAGTGAATAATATGAGAACAAACAGTTTGTGTATACAAACTCTGACTTCATGCAGTTTCAGTTTGTATTAGTCATATTTTGTGCAGTACGAATTCAACGTACTTCATCATACCAGCGTACAAATAAGATTTGTTTGATGGAGAAATGGAACCGTGGGAACCTGCGGTAACTCAAACACAACACAGATAACCTTGAGTCATGAGTCAACCCCACATTAAAGTGGTTAATGCTAAAACTGACAACTCCTTAGTAAAGGCCAGTATTGACCAGCCAATGTTATCAGTGTTTTGATTAAACAGGATATTATAGTGAAGTAAAAATAGACACTTTTTTCAGGAATGTTGTGTACTGTATATGGGTTGGGTAGTGTTGCCACCTGCTCTTTGTGACCACTCAGAGTTTTACTGTTGCTCTGACATGCTTCAAAGACACCACTTACATGTCTGTCTCTATCCATCTGTGTTTTGGATTCTCATGCATGCGCACACTCATGCATCTGTGTTTGTGTGCACGCTACTCTGTCTAAAAACAGGTAGGATGGGTAATGTGGTTTGAGAGGCCTAATAATAAATTAACACTACATAATGAAAGAAAACTTTACTCCTGTAATTATAGTGAGGCTATATGAATCCTGTGTGTGCGTGGGGGGAGGAAATAAGGTATAATCCAGAGGAAGTATCAATAAGACAAGGATGTGTTGGGAACTGCCAAGAGTCATTATTCACAAGCCACACACACACACACACACACCTCAGTTTCAACATTTTTTCAAGTTAATGACTTGTTCTCTGCTTGTTTCCTGTTGTTTAAACTGATCCAGTTCACAACACTAGATTACTAACACACACATAGCCAGTTATCTAGAGAAGAAGGCTTCCTTCCTCTTT
>JAUBNQ010000008.1:14807918-14820607 GCA_032353495.1 Ctenopoma kingsleyae | reverse complement strand
TGCGTGTCTTTATTTCCTGGTGTGTACTAATTTTTTTCAAATAATAATAATGAGGACATTGTGAGGACTAGGTTTTAGGGTTAGGCATTTAGTTGCGATGGTTAGGGAAAGGAGCCTAGGGAATGCATTGTGCCTATGAGTGTCCTCACAAGTATAGTGAGACATGACTGTGTGTGCACTTGTGCGCACATCATGAGTCACTGGGCTCACAAAAAAAACGTTGTCATGTAGTCTGTCTCCAACAGTAGAGAGACTGGTTGCAAACCAGGAAGCAAAGGCTTAGGTGTGGGAGACAAACAACAAGAAAGCATCTTAGTGTTTGTACAGTTGAGTTTCAGTTAAACTAATAAAAGAGAAAGACGTTTCTATCTCAGGACTAACAAAGTAAAACTACAACTTCTAGTGCAAGGACATAGATTCATTAAAACACCTGTCAGTATCCTTATTGTGAGAAAAAAACACCACTATCATTTTTTGAATTGTGACAATAAAATATTTTTAAAAAGCAGAGAGATCAGAAGGAAAAACAGAAAGACAAACATAAGATGAACTAATAGAAAGGAGCAAAAAGGGAGAAAAATTGCTGCTCATAAGATCAGCAGATTTAGGTGTTAAGGTGATTTATACATAATCTGTCTCTCTCTTTGATATAATATTTAATATGTATATGACAGCATTTTTAACTAGGCTGGGACAAAAACAATGGTCACAAATTAGGGGGATCCCCAAATTAATTACAAAAATTGTTTCTTTGAGTGGGTCATTACAAATATTTAAAAGTCTACAATAACAAAGAGGGTGTCCTTTATTTTTTTATTCTTTTGCAACTTGCATGGACTAACAAGGAGGAAGTTGGTATGTAAACAACAGAGTAGCAGTGTGCTTTACGGCTTGGGAAAGGGAACACACACACACAAACACAGTGGCGTTTTGGGAGGAAGAACTATAAGCCAAATGTGAGTCAGAGGACTTACAGCAGTTAAACATTTTCACAGGCACAAGCCGACTCCTGGTTTGTGTGTGTGTGCGTGTGTCGGAGAATGTGTGTGTAAAGCCGAACTGACAATAACAAATGAAGGGAGCACATGGTCCTGAGCTTAATGAGTGTTAATCCAAATGTCTTACTGCCACCTATTGACCGAATATGGAACTGTGCAAGACAAGAAATAAACAGATGGAGCACATGAGCAAAGGGAAGTGAGAAGAGGGAAGAACTGGTTTAAGGAAGAGAGAAACTGAAATTAAGACTCCAGACTGCCCAAAAACAACTTTTAAATCTGTAATAAACCTCCATCTGTTTCGTCAGCTGTTTAATTACTTTAATCATATGTCTTCATGACATAATGCATTTGTTGCATTTACTCCACTGTGCTGAATAAAATAATAAAAATTAAAAAAAACTACTTATCCTACAGTGGGACAAAGCACGCCATTATGAAGATACATGTTGTAGTGGCTTTACTATCCATTTCAAATTTTAATACCGTGTAGAACTAACAGTAATTATTGAGCGGAGACTTTACATAGCTCTCCTATACTGAAGCATGGTTACCGCTTACTTTTTAAAATAAGTAGAATTAACATAAATGCAGATGCTGCATGTGTAACCATTTTCTATTGTACAAAAGCAATACAAATATCATATATGGCATCTCAGTATTGTCAAACAAGACAATTTCCAAAAAGGTGTCTAAGTTAGTCAAAATTGAAACACTTTTTCTTTATCATTGGTTTGTGTAATATTCCCACCTTGCAGATGACTGAGAAGCTGATATTAAATAAAGGGAAACATCTCCTGTCAGTTCTTATGCTTTTAGTATATTTTCCTCATTATCAAAACTTTGTTTAAACTATTTCCCATTTAAAAAAACATTCTCCAGCTTGGTCTTACTACGAACACCTCAGGTGCGGTGTCACCTGTTCTCACTCTACACCTTGACATCTGACACAGAATAAGAGTATTTCTCTGCACAACAGGACATCTGATCATTAACCCTTTTTCCACATTTCAGCACCAGTGTGGGTCATAAACCAGAGAGCAAAGATGTCTGTGAGGCTGTGAGAAGCCCACATATTCATCAAAATAATACAACACATTTCCTGTAGGTTGAACCTTGCCTCATTTACTCTGTTGTATGTTTTCACATCTATAACAAAAAGAAATGTCCATAAAATACTACTTTTACAATTATTTTAACTGAGCCAGCAGCATATTACATGAATGAGATTCATCAATAATTCATTCCACATTCCACATGTAATCCAGGCAGGATTTATCAAAACATCATTAAGTCACTGAAGTTCTGTTTGTTGCTTCTATGTAGAATTATTTCCTGTTGGTTTATTAAATACCTGTAGTTATCACTCAGTAAAAGAATCCATACAAACAACTCCAAAGTGAGTTTCTTTGCGCATTTCCGCAGGTGGCACAACAGCAGTAACTTCATTGATTATTCATGATTATTAACTGACCTCGGCACAGTCAGGATTGGTCAGAATGTAACAGTAAATTATGTTGTGTCCTTTCTACACACGCACTTCATGTTGAGCCAATGTTACATATTTCAATGTGCTGCATCATTTTAAGTCTGATCTGTTTCTGTGGAAAGTCAGTTTATTTTCGTTTGTAATGTCTCAGCATATTTATAGCAGTGACAGTGAGTGTGCATGTGATTTGGACTCATCTTCTCTAATCATTATCATAGATAATACAACATGGACAGCACTGTCAGTGTCTGAAAAACTGAGAACTGAAGTGTACCTATATATGTGACTATGTCAAACTGTAAACACGCCA
This sequence comes from Ctenopoma kingsleyae, assembly GCA_032353495.1. NCBI lineage: Eukaryota > Metazoa > Chordata > Actinopteri > Anabantiformes > Anabantidae > Ctenopoma > Ctenopoma kingsleyae. Next base: position 14,817,810 of record JAUBNQ010000008.1, on the reverse strand, counting down.
AGATAGCTTCAGATATTTGCAGGATGGTGTTAAATGCTGAACCAAATGTCTCCATTCCTTACTTTTTTACGTTTTTCGGTTTCTGAAGGTACGGGCAACAGCGTATGTGAATGCAAGTCACACAAATGCTACAACAAAGAAGTGATTCAATTAAGTATTTATAACACTAACTATACTACATAATAGGTAACACATAACACACACAGGTCACTACATATTAAATTTGAAGACGTCTCATGAGTAAAAATAAGAATTTTTAAAATCTTAATACCATCTTTTAAGACCATGGGAACTCTGTACAGTAACGACTGTAAGAGGACCAGTGCAGTAAAGAAAGATAAAGGTAAAATAGTACACTGAAACAGCAGCACAATAGTAAAGAGCCCAGATGTTGCTGTCATGGTAATAAACAGCAATAAAACTATGTATAAGATATACTAAGTACATACAGGTAACATTTATTTAGCAGTGTAACAGAGTATTAATACAACAGAAGTATTAAGCAGCGCTAAGCGATACAGTACAAAACAATACTGGGGACACACTGTATTACTATAAAATGTGGCATTGATTGTAGGCCTTAAAATGCAGTGAAATACTGGAGTAGGGAGGGACAAGAGGTGCAGACCCAAGTTCACTGAGGACAGAGCAGATGGCGTCTGCTGGACTTATACAATGTCACACACACACACAAACACACAGTGGTGACATAATAGCAGCATGCCAGGTGTGCAGTTGGTGGCCTGCAGTCTGGCATTGACTGTGAGTTCTGCGTGTGTGTATGTGTGTTTGTGCATATCCTGTGCTCCCTTTGTGTGAAAGGGGCCCCCTATTCACTAGTCTGTGCTGCCAGCTTGGCACTCAATCACAGGACAAGACGGTATACGCACACAAACACACACGCATGCACACACACCACCCTCTGCTGTCTTTTTGTTTAGCCTATGTTGAGAATGAAAAGGGGAAAGACAAGAAGACAGAAGCAGGGAAGCAAATTAAAGACAATGGTTGAGCTTTAAGAGCTAAAGACAAAAAAATATAAACTTAAAATGTTAATAAGAAAAAAATAAGATAATGGAAAAAATTGTGGTGTCTCTTCTATAGTGTCTCAGTGGCTCTTGCCCCAATAGCAAGGTGACCCAAACTCAGAATACGCACCCAGACAAACACAATCAGCATCATGGCCGTGCATAACGAGCATTGGTTGAGGTGAGACTGAAGCTGGATTGTCCAAGTCTTGCCAAGAAAGAGTGAAGAAACACTAAATGACTGTATGGATATACAGTTAGGTCCATAAATAATGAAAGAAGATATGCTTATTTAGAATTTGTCCTCTTTACACCACAACACCGAATTTGGAATGAAACACTCAAGATGTGAGGGGGCTGAAAAAACGAAGGCAAAGAATAACAGCCATTTTGATACACACACACTTCCATTTTGGGGAGCTTATAAATAATGGAACAAACTAATATAATTATGAAATTAAGGATCATCTTTAATACTTGGACGAAAATCCTTTGCAGTCGATGACTGCCTGAAGTTTGGAACCTTTGGACATGACCAAATGCTTAGTTTCTTCCATCGGGATGCTTTGCTAGGCCTTCACTGCACTTGCCTTCAGCTGCTGCTTGTTTGTGGGTCTATCATCTAAAGTATAAATGGACTTCCTATTACTTTTACAGAATTTGTCTGAATCTGAGCAGAGAGTATAGCCCATACATTTCAGCATTCATGCTGATAATTTTATCAATAAACACCGGTGACATGGTTCCACTGGGAGCCATACATGCTCATGCCATAACACTGCCTCCACCATGTTTGACAGATCGTGGTATGATTTGGATCATGACCTGTTCCTTTCCTTCACCATATTTTTCTCTTGTCATTCTGGTACATGTTAATCTTGAGCTGTTTTCACATAAGTACTCTGACCACATCTAGAGAACCAGGTTTAAACATGGTCTAGAATTGATGTTCACACATGCATCACTCAACAGGAGATACGTAGCTAGTGTAAGACATAACACAAAAAGTACCCTGCAGAAATCTATTGTTTTTTAGTAGAGCCAGTCACATGATTAGAAGCAACATGTTATGTATATAACCCCAGTTTCCTAAAAGAGAGCGGCATGATACAACACCAGAAAGCATGCTAAATATTTTCCATACTTTCTGGTGTTGTGCTGAGCTAATCAACTGAAAGAAAACTCTCACTGGCTCTCATGTTGAAAGTTCCAGTGAAAAGCTACCAAATGCAAATGTATGAGTCAGAACCACCTGCAGCTATTTTATCTGCTCGATTAGTAATGTGTATGAAAATGGCTGTAACTCCTGAATGGTCAATGCCATGCTTTTCTCAAGTCTTGATTTTGCTGACACCATGAGTGTACAGAGGATACAGAGGTTAAATTCCAAAAAAACATATCTTTGTTCCATTATTTATGGACATAACTGTACACTGCTCTGACAATGTACTAACGATCAGTGACATATTTATACAGAGACGAGGCAGAGAGACAGACAGATGGCACCAGAATTAGACATAAGCAGAAACGACCTGACTGAGTGGTGGATAAAAACACAAACTGCAGGACTATCTACTCTGCATTACTTGTCGCTTGAAGGAGAAACAGCCTTAACTCACATTCAGTCACTTCCTAGTTACTTTCCTTGGCAGTACGAGCTCAGTGGGCAAGCACATAAACACATACGCACGTTAATATGTCCAGAAAAGCTTCAACTACTGGCTGATAAAGAGATCAACCACTTTTGGCATATATCCAATGCAGGAGATGACAAATGCAATCTTTGTGATCACATGGCCTCTGTACCTGGTCATATAAACAAACTGGTAGACAAAAATATATACATGTATATAGTTATTTAATTTCTTTGTCACTAATATAGCTTCCATTTCCATTTAAATAAAAAAAAAGGACTGTACTCACTCCTCAGTGCTTCAGTAGTGGCCTCTGAAAATACTTATTTATATTTTGCATATATTATTGTGTTTGAATTCACCTTTAAATCAATTTAAATTGTAATTTTGCTGATCAGTCTTCAATCAAAAACCCAATGGAATAAAAGGTCCACATTAAGGTCATATGCATCTTGTTTACTTTAATTTTCTATGAAATGTGTCTAAAATGTGATTACCTGATTAACTAAAACTCCACATCTTTGGCTGTATATATCTTAGATTAGAACGACACACACCTGGTCACACAGTTTACACTGCATGTCAGGACAAAAACCAAACCATGAATCTAAAAAACTCAGTAGACAGATGAAAGACCATGTCAGCACAATGAATTTGCAAAAAAAATCTTTAAAAAAAACATGTTTTCACTATGTCAATATGGGTTTATGTGCATGAGTGTATGTGTGACTGGTCTGTTTTGAGTTTAATGGACAAATAGCCAGTTTATGAAAACACATTGGAGCCTGAACTATTTCTCAGAGCAGAAGAGCACACATGGAGGAACTTATGTCTGTGTGAAAAATATCTGCGAGTTATCAGCCTGGAGGAGATTCAGAAAATCATTTTTTTGCTTCTCCATGAGAGGTTTCCCAGAGGATAATGAATCTAACTGCCACCACACACACACACACACACAGGAAATTTGTGTTAGTACTTGCATGCTCAGCAGTTTTCCACATGGTCTTTCCAATAGAGAGCACTTTGATGTTGATGACTCAACTATGATCAATGTGCCCCTATCAGTATTTCAATCTCCCTGTTTCTCTGCCTCCATTTCCACCTCTAAGAGAGATGATTGGCGTTTGTTTTGCTCTGAATCTTCTCACCAGATGTTTTAATGCCATTTACATAGGCACATATGAATATACATCTGTATGTACGTGCTCTCCAATCTGCACACAAAGTAAGTATTAACAGCTACTGAATAGACACATCTGACCCTGTAAATCTGTCAGATGACACTGTTCTTTTTGTTCCCTGTATTTCCCTACTTTCACTACACCACAGTCTTCTCCCTGCTGTTGTGATAACTGATTGTCCTCCACATGATTCATTTACCATTCCTGTGATCAAATTCAAGGTGTAATTCAAACACCCACTAAACTTAAGCTTGGACATTCAACCTTGTGTAAACACTGACCCACGAGGATCATTTCTGGTAAACTTTGGCAGTTTCATCTGTCAGTTGCTTCAGGAGTGGAGGTAAAGAGGAGCTGACACCTGTCACAGATGTTGCGAGATAGCCAACAACTTAGCCAACATGTCATCTTTCGTCTATTTATGGGTATCTATCATATTTGATCCAGGTGGAGCTAGGAAAATAAGCAGTGTAATTTCTGCTAATACCTGTGTTCAACACTGATTCCATCATTGATGCAGAAATGAGGGGAAAAGCAGATGTGAATACTGGTGGTATCTGTGTTCAACATATGTCAAAAAGACATTGCATTTTAATTTAAGTGGTTTTAGTCGTTCAGTGGAATACTGTGAATCAAATAATTTTACATAAGGTAGAAAAACACCAGCTGTCAGGAGTAGAAAAAAGCAATTGATGACACAAGGTTTCAGTTGTGTGTTGTCATTGTGCCAACAGTCACTACAGCCCAAAAATTCAAGCTGTGTCGTGATTGCTAAGACGCATGTTGCACACTAATATAGTGTGTCGTGAGAGTAATAGCAGAGCCTCGGTATCTATGAAGCGTCACATCCTGTTTTAGACAGGGTCATTTCAAAAATAATGTTAGCATTATAGTCACAATTTAAAATGACCTCCTTCCTGTGATGAGCCTTTTTGCCAAAAATTGTGTGAGGCCTTGTGTTACCCTACAGGTTTTAGCGGCTTGTCCACTGCTGCAGAGGGACAGCCTTGATGAGAGATGGGCCTCATATCACAGAGTCAACCCTGTCAGTCCTGCTAATGTACAGACAAGGGGACTGATCTGTGGGTTCTAAAAGCACAATGCCAGAAAAACACCCTCACTATAAAACAGCAAAAAACAACCTGCAATCAAACACAAAATCCATACTGTTCAGAACAATTTGGTCATGTATTTTGCTAGTGAAGTTTCATGAGAAATATGTGTTTTAAGAAGTCTTTCATTATTTAGAGATTAGAGAGACTTAAAACCCAAGTGTCACATTGTGACATACAGTCAATTCCAAAAATACTCTGGCTCCTGATTGTCACTACTGATGATCCCCAAGACAGAATACCAACATTAAGAAGTGAGAAATGAGAGGAGGAGTTAAGTAAAGAAGAGAAGGATGAAGGCAATAGACATGGACTAGAGGAAAGCGAAGAGGAGGAGGAGAACTGTCACTGATTTGTTGGCAGGCTGCTGGTACACTGTACTCCCCTCATGGAGAATACTGCCATCTTCAGAATTACTCACCCAGAGGAATATAATTAAATATTCCTTCTACTTCTACACACACACACACACACACACACAATTAAAGATACACACTTCTTTAGCAGCACACAGGCCAACCCACACTCAATCACTGTTTCTTAAAATGTCTGTCACACAGCATGTATGAGCCCCCGTCCTCCCCACCCATACACTTGCACACACACCCACAACCTTGTCATTTCCTATGACATCCACAGCTTCCATTACCTGCATACATTAACAGACCTCTCTGATGTTAAAAATTATACATTCATACATTTGAATAATTCAGATTATTTTAAAAGCTGTGCACTCACTCACTCATTCTTTTTCCAGATGGAAAGAGAGCTATTTACCTCAAATCGCATTTGAATAAATCCCATAAATCCTTTCAAAGTTCCCTGAGATAAACCAATCAAATAACCTCAATGCAGACTGAGTGGCCAATCAAAATTAGCATTTATACTTGCAGTCTTTTTTTATTCAAAAGACATCAAATAGCAAATCAAATTGCAGTGCCTATTTGTGAGACTCAGTTTGTTGAGATAAGAAAAAGGTGTCTAATAGAGTGAGAGTGAGAGAGAAAAAGGGGCGCTGCTGCACTGCCATAACATCATTTCAACAAAAATATTTGATGTAGTAAAAAAGTATGTGTTTGGTTTATAAATGTGGTAGATGATTCTGCCTAAGGGTGTGGACACCCAATTAATTCTGAGATTAAATCTTCTTATCACACTCTTATCGCTGTAAAAAAATTAGTGACAAATAATTGGCAACAACATTTGGAAACTATGTTAGAAAATGGTGTCTTACTGGCTTTTCAACATGTAAACATGTATTTGTATGTGTGTTAATTACGTGTTTTCATAAATGAATGGAGATTAAATAAGGTTCGCCAACTTAAACACTCTAATTTTGAGGCTATTCAAAACAGTGAAACCTCATCTATCTCTCGTTACCCATCTCTGTCTTATTCCAACGGTCTGTACATCATGACAGGTAGTAACCTTCAGCTTCCTCTTTCTCTGTTTTGAAAACAACATCTAACCGTCCCTAAGACTCATGTTTCCTGTCTTTTAACAGATTACACGCACAGACACAAAAAGCCTTTATGTCTGACCTCCATAAACAAGTTCCAACTTTTTAATCATACAACTAACCAATGTCAAGTACATTACATATTACCCTGAATTAGCTTGAGTGCACATTGGTTTTGATATTTTTATATCATATATATATATATTATATATTTATTCAATCAATGATTTCATGAATATCATGTATGATTGTCATTGAGGCTGTACCTGCGCTTTACCTGTATCAGTTACAGTTTTAAAAAAAAAGGTAAGCACCCAAGGCAAATGTTTACATTATACACAAGATTCTTAGTAAAAAAAAAATTGCTATTCTCTGCACTTACCTCAAAGAAGTTAAAAAAGCAGGTGTATCTCACCCTGCACTGTCATCCAAGTCTCATATGCACAAACACACATATTACCATGTTCATGATTCAAGCAGCTGGTAAATTTTCCCTTGACTGTTCACCCTGTGGCACTGCAGTGGCATGGATGCAGCTCTTTTACTGAGTTCTGGACAAGATTTAGAAAGCCCTGTCCTTGTCAAGGGTAAGTCCTCTAATTGAGGCTGTATTCAGACCAACAAAAGCAGTGCTTTACAGTTTTCAGACTACTTATTCATTTTAACAAAGTCACTGCACTGGCAATGGGTGAGAAGTAAGATCCTCAAAAGATCACAAAAGAACTGAAACTGCTATGCATTATCTTTACATTTGTAAAAGCTAAACACTTCCAGGCTAATGTTTCACTCTCCTACTGGTATCTGCATCACCATGGCCCCTTGTGTTTTTTGGACACAGTGCTGTTGTCAGTGTGAATAAAGCCTAAGGCTGCAACAAAAACAGTAACAACGTGTTAATAGCAAGTTTTACAAGTTATAAATTTATAAGTTTTTCAGAATGTGTAACTGAATCATGCCTCAAATCACTGCTTTCAAAAGTTGTGTGGGGAAAACAAAATACCAATATATTAATACCAAAAGCCAATAATGTGTATTTGCTATTACAGCATCTGTTATTGAAATGTAGGTATTGAGTAGCACTCAGGAATAAAATACACTAATGTGGAGTAAACAAACCGTGATTTGATCATGATTTAAAACAACTCTTTTTAGGTTGGACTATATTTAATTTATGTGCATAACCAATGAAACGTTAATAAGATGAGACAATTGACATTATATTGTTAGTATGATGACTCCATGCACTACTGAATTAGGCTAGGAGGTTTGTACAGTCATGCAGTAGAGAGAAGAGCAGGGGGTGATGATGTAAGTGGGACATGAAAAAAATGAACATGTATTCATTTCAGGGTTTCAGTGTTTACTCTACAGAAGAATCAATACCAGAAAAGAATAATTATCAAAAATCCAAATGGCTATGCTGATATATAAGTCATAAAACAGACAAGTAAATTATCTGGAAGTGAGATATGTGTTATAAACGCGTAGACTTGCCCTTGACTGACCTGCTTGGGGCTCTAAGAGGCCTGCTGTGCAGTTGGGAAATGAGGGAGTCGGCTCTTAAGGAACAGATGCCAGGCCACAACAGCTGTTCATTTGGCATAAAACTAGAGTGAACTGACTGGACCCTCTACCCAAGAACAAAAACATCAACATGTGTTAGTAAAACCTCCCCCGCTTAATAGGACACACACACACAACACTACACTAAAAAAATGCCATACACTGAAGCCACACTTGGGAACAGACACAAACATAGTGACTTGCAAGTGACATAAAACTTGCAAACATAATCAACAACAGCACCAAGAACCAACACTAATACACAAAATAATCTACTTAGAAGATCTGCACACTCACCAAGAGTCTAGTAATCCACTGTACACTCTATGCACCTTGTGCGTAACAATTATCAAACAGCAGCACTTACAGTTCCACAGTGTATTTGTTGCACATGCAGTAAACCTCACAGCACTGCTATTTCAGCAAGACTTTGAAATAATGCAGCATTTTAAAAACTAAATTCACAGTGATGTTGTGATTGTGTATTTGCACATGTGGGAGAGCAATCATGTACTTACCCTGGAAAGACTGCCTGGCTCTCTCCACTAGCTCCTCTATGGGATAGCTGGCCAGGTCCCCCCTGGCATGTTTAGTCTTACAGTACGTACATGCATTCAAACACCTGGAGAGAAAACAAGAGACAGAGCATGAGAAGGACACTTATTTTTATTGCTATAACAAAGGAAGTGTCATCATTGCAGTAAGGATGGGAGGCTGTTTTATTATAATATAAATTCCTCAATTATTTAAACGAAAGTGTGAAAATCTGCTATATATGCCAAATTTGGTGTAATACCCCAAAGCTGGAAATGACTACGAAAAGAAAAAAATATATATAATTTATTTCCTTACTTTTGATTGTTTTATAAAATGACACACATATCACATATACTGTGCATATACAAATAATCATTTACAATATACTGTACATATACAATATAACATCTCAAAATATACCAATCCATCCATTAACAGTATCATCCAAAACTGAACTGTGGAAATAAGAGGGACTAAGAAGAATGTGCTGAGTGAGCTAATAAATAGAAGCATTTGTAATGGTTTTATTAGATCAATTCATGCACACAATAGAGCAGAAGATGAATATTGGGAATCAAAACAGTCCGTTCTCTCCTAAACAGTTTGACAGTTAGCTCCAAAAATAACTGTCTCTCAGATTAAGACAGGCAATGGAAATTTCAGACTCAATACACTATTTTGTTTGATGAATAGTCGTGATGCTTAATTTCAAACTGACCATGACAGGAAGGGGATGAGACTAAAAAGCACAACACACAGACAAAAGAAGAAATGCTGCATCATATAAAGAAATATAACATGGTGTAAACTCTAAGGGATTCTTTGTGTAGGATGAAGGGGTCTTTTCTTCAAGAGTTTTGCCCAAGTCATTACTGAAAAAAGGAATGCCACCATTCATCAAGTTGTTTTGTTTTTAAATTTACTTGAATAAAGTTTTATTTCTGACCCCATTTTGTCATACCGGGTTAAAAATGTATGCTGTTGTTTCTAAAGCAGTTCTCTTTCACTCATTATTTCAGTTTTGGCTTGGATTTCTGGCAACAGCTCTAGTCACGCTGCTGGGTGAACACAAGTTAAACACTGCAATTAGCTAAATGTGTGTGTTTGTGCGGATCAAAATATTTGAAAGGGAAAATAAGACCAAGCCACTTTCCCCATCAAACACATTTTATTTTTCACCTTTTTTCATGTGTTTAACCGTGTAATGAAATAACTCTATATAAAGCCCCTTTTCGACATGTACTCCTTTCAATTAACCTGACGGCTTCTGAATGGGTCAGTTTCATGTCAGAATACAGAAAGCCTGAGCTAGTGACATTTCTTGTGTCACTTTCAACACGGCAGAAGTCACATTAACAGATAGGCACCTGGGTTATTA